>LUCH01002375.1:50324-73364 GCA_013368495.1 Paragonimus heterotremus
TATATAGGTTTTGGTTAGACGACTGCGATCTAAGATAACATCTCGACAAGTTTGTTCGTTGGTCAAACTGGGCCACATGAAGGGCGTAACACGCTTCTTAAAAATATCGTATGTCTGCAGACTGACTTCTCCATCATGGTGCAGTCTGTTAACATAAATGCTTTTTGTGAGGGTTTATAATCGACGCTTTCGTTTCATCAAAGACAGGTCGGAGACGTGGGCTCTGGGAGGACTAATGTGTCGTGTGTCTGTCTGTCTGACTTTTCTTTTGTTAAGGTATGTTGGATAACATTTTTCTCAGTTCACTTTGCTGGACATCAGCAGCGCACAACTTTGTCTGAACGAATTTATCATTCTGGAATCAGGTCACACTGCCAGACTGCAAGCGCAAGAATGACATGTCGGTAATTTGACGCCTGAAGTGAATTTTGTTTATGTGCGGATTAAATTGCTAACCAGTTTAATGTGAAGTATGTGAGTACGTGACCGATAATCTTTGCGTGACTGTAGTGTCGACTTCTCGGTAGAACCGCACATCACTAGCGGTAATTGGCAAATTCGTGTACTTGGTAGATTCCAACAGCTCCGACTGAATTATGGAATCTGAACCACCATACCGTGGATTACTGTCTCATTAAGGTAGGGTTTTGATTTGTGTGCAGTGGGATACTATAGATTGGATCCTTCAGTGCCTTAACCTGACTATATGTAAAACAACTGTTCAGAATGAAGACCCAGAATCTATTGCATTGACCATGCAAATGGCTTTGCATAGCGCTGTAAGCAGCACCGGCAAGCCTACACCAAGAAGACTTAATCAGTTCTAGCTGATGATACCCAGAAATACCTACGTGCTGAATAAAGTTTACCTGTTGGGTACAAAAATATCCCAGTATTGGTATCTGTTTTCATAAAACGATGCATTGTCCTCGTATTCGCGGTTTTGCATTGTGATTCACATTGTTCATCAAAGGATAACCGTTCCTTTTACGTGTCCGTTACAAGTGGTGAGTTGGAATAAGTGACTACCGCTTTGAAAGAGTAAGCTCATTTATATTTTTTCTGTGTGAACGTTGTAAGTTAATCCTTCAAACCTAAACCTTCGTAGATGTCTTTAATATGCTACACTCGTAGAACTTCCGAATAAAAACGAATTTAGTATACGCATTGAACATGTATAAATGCTAGACCAGCTACGTTAACCGGGCTGGGTGCGGGCTGGATTCGGAATTCGCTGGTCTATGGGCAGACAAAATTAAACAAATGTTGTTCTCGTGGCTAAGAAGCTGATTACCAACAGGTGTTCCCAGTGAATTAATCACATTCACCTTTGGATCATACTAAAGGAAACCATGCAGCACTGATTTGGAATGGTACTCGCTGTTTGGATTATGCTTCTGTTGTACGCAAGAGTTAATGAGCACTAACAGATTAGTGGTGGAATTGTCAGAAGGTGAATGACTGTTTGAGTCGCCGCTTACTTATTGCCCGCTGTAGTGAACTATCTCAAGTATTAATGGCGAGTCGGCATGCTAGATTGTGACTCACTCTTTTGTCAGTACCCACTCATCTGTGACAGCTTGACGTGTGTTTGTATCATAGTGACCCTCGAATCTGATTCCAACATTGTTGACCTCATAGTTTCCGAGGCTTGCGCACATTACTGTCACTGTGCAGCTCAGGACTCTCGTTCAAATACATAAATAGTTTAGCCCATCCGCACACTCTCAATCATGTGAGGCGTCAATGAACGTTGTAAGACAGTGTCAGCTGGACTCGCACGCCAGCTGAATACTGCCAACATTGCGATATCACATAACATTCACACAAATTTCATTGCTGCGGACCCTAACGCATCAGCACTTATGTCCTCGAATTAGAGTTGATTTCTCAATGTTGACTGCTGAAAATCCAATTTATAGGGAACTCGTAGAAAGGGTGTGCCGGAATGTCCGTTTATTTAGTAACAACGCTTATAGAATGCATAACTGCGAACATAATATCAACTTTAAAGATATGTTACAACGATCAATCATATCCGCTGTAATTTCTCCGTTCTCCCAAGTTAGCGTGTTAATATTGCAACTCTGTAAGCTTCAAGTCACAATGGCTTTGGATTTCCTGATAAGCTTAATCAGCCAAGTTAAGAAAGGAAACAAGCAATATACTGTTCTGGCCTCTCAGTAAGCGTTTTCCTTGAACCATTGAGCGTTAATGATATTAGCTTCCGATAGTGTACGAAGATTTGGTCAAAAACAGGTAACGTAAAAGTTTACAGTGGATCAGCCTACTAGTTTGTTGCGTATGTTACTATAACTACGGTTTTTTCAAAATCCGTAGGCGAACGCAATGTTCGTATATCTGGAACAGCCTTCAATTTTATGTACATAACATCAAAACGACTCACAAGTCGAAATATTTTGTGTTTGCATTTTCGTTTCTAGGGATGCGTTGCCTTTGTACAGGAAAGTGAAAGTGAACCAAGTTATCAAACTGCTGCAACCAAGCTCGTCCAACGAGCTTTGCTTTTCCGTAGTACACGACAGTGAATTATAAAAACGGCGAGTTTTATTTCGAATAAGCGAATCAGTAGGCTGGTACTGCAAAATTCATGTCCTGAAAAAGTCTGCTACATGTTTGTTAGTGCAGACTATAGAGTATTTGCGTCAGTATGAGAAGGATAGCGAAAAAGATACCAAAATTCACAATCAAAGTGACCATTGTAGTAACGATAGCCCTAAAACGTTTGTTTCTGGACCCACAACACAAGTTTGAACCTTCGGATAGCAACAGCTTCAGCATAAGGCAGTGTTCGCCTGTGTGACGTTGAATAGATAACACGAAATGCCGTTGGTGTTGTACAATTAGAACACAGATTGAACATCACCTACAACTGAATGCAACTGTCACATTTCCATAGAGATTCCAGCCGGCCCCTCTCGCACACAACCACTTGACTCGAGTTTCGCTCTGATTAGAAGTCGTCAGTAATGCATATCCTTGCCACGGCCGGAACTAGAACTCCGACCATGCTTTTCACGAGGCAACCGTGTTGACCACTGCTCTGTACAATTGACTTCACATTAGGCACGACCGAATTATCATCGCATGTGAGGGCCCAACCACTTTCGCTTGTGTTCGGTCGCCTTGGGAGGAGACGCTGTAAAAGAACTCATTAACTTGTCTGGCGGTATTTTAATCACCGGTAAGCAATATGGGATTTTGGTCTCCACGTAGATTGGACATCACCCACAACTGATCGTACTTGTTGCATTTAATCTGTATGAAAATCAAAATCCCCTACTACTCACCAGTAATTGGAATATCACATACGTTGGATGATGCACGTTCCCTGTCCTTGTGTTCGGTATTGACTCCAAGCGTCTGCGTGGCCAGATCTTTGACCCATATCGGGACGTGCTGTATGTCCATGGTTCGTACCTGACCCTCAGCCGTGCCTACGCAAAACCGTTATTTTTAAGTCCCTTTTTGATTGCTTTTTGAAGACAGCATGATGGCCTGTTAAAAGCGTGCCTGTTACGTTGTGTTTCTCTCAGGCAAATAGGAAATGTTATGTAAAAATTGGTCTAGAAAGTGATACCCTGACACGCACGATCAAAGAAAATTTGTTTTTTAGAGTCTAACATTGTGTTAAACTTGTCTCACCCGATCATATTTCGTCCGTACGCATTCGGTTACCTTTGATTAATACACGTGTACAATACGTATACAATGGTGGCTTAGCAGCAGGTCTAATTGGGCCCAATGATGTCGTAGACTGTCATTCAAACGAAGAGAACTAAAGCGAAAAGATGTAACAAGTTTAGATTAACAAAACTCGAAGTAACCGAGAAAGATGAATTAGTGCTCTGATGCCATCGAGAGATCGTTGCTTCATATGGATCATCACAAAAATAAATTAAAAACTGTTGACTCATTCATAGGTTGATTAATAAAAAATATACTTCGGTAGGCGACATCCGTGTGGGAATAATCCCCAGTAATGGAATCTACACTAGCGCTGGAACGATAATGAGGGAAGCACAGAATCAAGTTCACTATGTGAAAATGCGATCGCATGAACGTTGAGAAACGGAATGAATGTGCAATTTTTCAATGGAAATCCAGCATGTGCCAACGGGCGGGGATGATGCACAGCGGGGTTAATGATTGATCTGGATGATCTGCACTGATTGATGGTGATATACTAGAATGAAGCATAAAAAATATCGCCGTCTCAGTGCTGGCAATGAACACTTAATAATGAACAGTGGTTTCATTGACACACATTTCGCAAGTTCACCTTCACGAACTTCTGTTTGGTATGGTCGACACGGAATGCAATTTCGTTGATTGATAGGCTTCGGCCTCGTCAAGAATTCTCATTTTGAAGGTCGTTCTAGCTTGCGATGAATTCTGAAGACTGTTTTGTGGCACTATTAGGTGTTGATTTGCGTGGTTTTCGATTGACAGACGACACTATCGCACTATCCGTAAGAAATATAGTGGCATCATTTACTACGCATTCAAGTTGGTTTTTCAGAGCAGCTGGAGCAGCATATCTTAGCTCAGCGAGGTTATTTTTAGTAGATGACACATATCTTTGTGGTAAAAAAAGGAAAATAATTTTGATATCCTGACAACCATGGTACGAACAATTACCCTGTTTACTCTGTTGTTGTATCCGTCAGTGTAAGCCACTGTACCATGAATTCCATTTTGTGGAACCAGGTGAAGCCGTTTAAAGTTTGTTACATGACTAGGTGCGATCAGAATGCCCAAACATTGCGCTCGAGAGAATTACATGATTCACATTCTCCTTTTCATTCAAATTCGAATGTCACACCAAATATCTAATGACTTTTAGACATGATTATCTACCATCGTCATCAGCTGTATCCCGTCAGGCTCATTCTGAAACAGTAATCAGTTGGTAATGAATAGCGTTATCACATTCGGTCGTTCCAACCTCTGGGTTCACGCTCGTTTCTCATATATAAACTACATACTGGTTTGCATTACAAACACTTAGACTGCTGCTAGCACCCTCTGTTTAATCCTGCTTGCCGTTTCAGTGGAGTGGTTCTGGTGGACTCAAAATATTACCACTTGTTCTTTTGTTTTTACTAACACACACACACACACACAAATTAAGGGCTTTTGACGCTTTTTTACATATTCCATCCCCCTGAGGTTGTTTACGTGGACATGTATCATACTCTGACACACAGGCTAGGAAGGATTTGGACAAACATATCAGTTGATTTCCTGGTCAACGTGTCGCCCCTTCTCCATTGGCATTTTCAGGTTAGCGAAAGTTTTATTTTGTGAGTGCAATATATCAAGATCAAAAACAATCCCAGTTGTTTGATGGTCACCAGTTAATGTACAGGACTGAGGATTTTTGAAAGATGCCTTCATGTAGAATCAACAGAGATCACATTTTGCCAATCCATGACAGCCATCAGTGAACACTTGTTAGTCCTTGAAAATCAAATGGTTTTGGCGTTTCATTCTTCGGTGTCGTAGACAAATACAAAGCGACAATATCTACTAACCATTGAAATATCTTCCCTCTATGATATACTTTAAGCGAGACGTTAGGTTTAGCGTCAACAGCCTCTTTACTATATGCTGTTTGGCGTAGACATTTCAATAAAGCTACTGTTCATTGCCACTTAAAACGTGACTGGTTGTATTAACAAGCCGGTAAGTCAGTTGGCGAGCGTACCTCCAGATGGATGTAATGATTTTCTCACTGTCACGACCATAATCAGCCGATTGCGCACGAAACAGAAAAAGGGGTGCAAAATAGGAGGCAACTGGAAAAGTGATTCATATGTTTGGCCCTGAGGTTTATTGACAAGCAAATTAGTAGTGTAGTGTCCACAAGTCACAGTTATATTCCATAATTCATTCTTGTACATTTTGTATATATCGTTTCGTTACCTTCAGTTGTACGCTTGTTTGAAACCATCAGAAATCGATTTTGAATTGAATCATCAACAAGAATAAACGGTGGGTACCGCGCATCATCTCTGTTTTCTTCATTCTTGCTAATTTTGGTCCGGTAAAGTGGTTGGACGGTGAAATATTTTAGCTCGGCCCATTAGCTGATCTATCGATGCTCAAATTTTATGACCTCACGTCGTTTGTGGAATTATCTATCGGTCGTCCAACGAATCTCACCTCTGGCGCTGTCTTTCTTTCTTGTGGTGGTCTATTCAATCTAATGGAACTTGACTTATCAGTGAGTCGTTCCTATTTTTTACCGATACATCTTCCGTTTAATTTGTACGTCTACCTTTCAGCCTATCCGTCACCTTTACGACTTTTCTGTGATACTACTACATTTTTGTTCGTTTTCATCAGTTGATTGAATAATCCACCACAGTAGCTGTTTACTTTCCTATGTGGGGTTGTAACCGGGTGGCTTTATGGAGCTAGAGGTAACGTTAAATTTCTACATTCCTTAAATAGTCTCTATTTTCTGGAGATTCAAGCTAGATCTATCGTTTAAAGAAATTTGCTACTTTATCAAGTTGACAAGCATAACGATGCCTGATGTAAGTTTGATTGCTTCTCCATCTGTTGCTTTAATTAGGTCGTAGTTGTTGCTGCCGTGTTCACATTATTTCAATGTTTTCAACTACCTCATGCTAACGAGACAAACTAAGTAAAACTCAAGCTATTCCGTTTTTCCTGTTAATAACCATTATATCTTACATAATAGATCATTAAATTGATCGAACATGATTTGTTGCGAAAGTCACGTATCTGTGTCCGACTGTCATCACGAACTATGCCAGATGGTAGTTTATGCAAATCAATAGCTACCTCATTGAAAAGTAGTGTTTAGCCGGGAGGTTGTGAAGGGCCGATTTAATTATGCAAACTCATCCACTGTTTCTACCCCCTGTGGTCTCTACAACTTTACTTCGCAGTTTACAACCACCTTTTTTCAGAGAAATTAAGACATTTTTGTTTGACATTCTAAGTCTGCAAACCTGTATTATAAATATATCTCCGTGCTTTCTGCTATGCAGATTATACTTGCTTCATGCTATTTTTATTCGCTTACTACCAAGAGATCATAATGATAGTACTAATATGTTGTTTGGCAGATTGATGATTTCAGGTAAGACCTGATTGTGAAGTCAGGGATTCAGCTGGATTCGAACCAGCGAGCTCCTGGCATAACTTCGTAGCTTAGGTGGTAGAGTGCATGCCGCGTTTGGACATGGTGTTCTGTTCGCTGGTTCGAATCCAGCCGAAGCCCTAACTTTTCACTATTGGGCCCCATCTAAAAGGGTAAAGCTGCCAAACTACTTATTAGTAATGCAATTCTTATGCTCTACAATGGCGTTGTTTGATTCCATCGTGAACTGTTCGAGAAATCCTTCCGGTTTATAAAAGATATGGTCTCGGTCGGACACGCAAGCTTGATGTTTTCTGGGTGTACGCGGATAGGATACAATCTTAATGGTTTATGATTATGGATCACCCCAACATTTCGGTTAGCCCCTCTTCATTTTTGTGGGCTAAATATGCACTTCTAATAAGCTGGTAATCCTACGACACTTTCAACGGTGACGGCTGTTTCCATGGGTTTGTCATTAACCTCTCCTAGTTCCATGTGAATATGGTGATTAAGTAATTTGCTGAAAGTGTTTTGTTTTATCCGTAGGTCTTGTTGAACCCAAACGATTCTGATAGAACATTCATCATACCATTGCAATGCCATATACTCTTGCTATTGTTAGGTCCAACATAATTCAGACTCCAACACCACCGAAACATACTAAGTTGTGTGAACCAGCTGAGTTTCGGAAGTTGGAGTGTTCAAATCCTCAGAATAGCGAGACAGCTGCTCTTCAGTTAACGAAATGGTTTCAACAATTATTCAGCTACTGGTGAGGCATTTTTCAAGATAAATGTACTGGGTATCCTTTGACTGATCAGGAGTTTTCAGTTTGCCATCTTTAGGAAATCGTATTTCGACACAGCGAAACTGTTTCATTATCGTTAAGGTAAGTACATTGACCAATCTGTCTGTCTCTATGTTAGTGCTATAGTGAGCTGAAAAAAATGTGCATGCAATAATCCATTAAATCATCAGAGCTTGGATGGAAACCATCCTGCTTCACAGTGACAGAAACAGGCAAGATGCGGGTTCTGGACATCAACTAACGCAAAATAATCATTGGCGTTTGCTCATCAGACTACCTAGGGAATGACTTTGTTTCTGATTCACCCAACTCACTGTGCCAAACCTGATTCACAACAAGTTCCGGGTGGTTGACTCTCCAATCAAATTTTTTCAAAGGTTCATGCTGGAATCCACTGTCGAGCACTGAACTTATGTTGTTGAAAGTAGTCTTGCACATACGATAAATTGGAAGAAGTTCAACCAGGAAAAATGTGAAGTTCGATCGGTTTCGAACCACCGATAGAAAAAGCATGTCTTATCATGATAGCTGAGCTACAATCCTTTGCCGGCAGCTTAAATGTTCTCCATTTGGACTCAGTTGTCTGACTAACTCACTGTGTCACATGGAACCCACCAAATGAATAAGCAGATTGACTGCTCAAGAACAGCCGTGGTGAGCAGAGTACACAAAAGCATCAAAAACGGTCGTTCCGAAGAACCATGTTGAATGCGATTTAACGTAGTGCATCGAAATATTGGACGAGTCAATGTTATCTGTGATGCGATCTTCCTGTTCTCATTTCAGTATTAATAATCTTCTTAGGTAGCTGACAAAACTTGAAGTTTTTTCACCATACTCAGTAGGTTGCAGATTTTGATGGTAGGTCGTTTTTAAAACGCTGAGTATTCTTAGGCAACACCTATTCTTGTCTCCCTTGATATGGAATAGTAGGACTTCTCTGAAATTCTAGATAATCTTTGCTCAACAGTGGCGTTGATGGATTCCAGCGCGAATTGTTTGAGAAGTCCTGCCGGAATAGTCGATCCTTTGAATCATTTGGCGGAGCCCAATTGCGACAGTGAGACGAGTAGGTGACAGAGTCGGAATATGAAATTTCCACGCTCCTGGCGTTGCTTCGTAGCTCAACTGAAGGAGTGCTTGTTGCACTTGAGCATGTTTTGAGTTCGAATCAGGTAGGACGTCTGACTTTGCACAACCGAGTCTCATCTAAGTCCTTTTTAAACATTTGGAAAACTCTAGGAGACAAATGTTCTTGTCTCCCATGATGCGGAATCGTAAGATTTCTCTAATTTTCTAAATAAACTTTTTTTTCTGATGCTTACAACAGTTATGCTAATAAGGCAGGCTGTTGGAGTTGCGACGATAACTGATGGGTTTCGTGCAATATAGCTTTGGCATAACTCAGGTGTGATTGCAGCGTTTCATCTGATTTTTCACCCAGCCCCTTCAAAAAGAAAGAACGTCTACTCTTCAATCTCGTCGGTTATGTATACCCTGATCACGATCATGTTTTGAACTCCATTTCATTATCTCAATCATTACGTCACTTACTTTATGCTGACCGATACTAAATCATCACAATCACACAATCGACAGCATCTATCTGTATGTAATGTTCAAATCGTTCGAACGTCCCTAGTAGAAACACTGTTAGTGTCCTGTTAACTTTAACATACGCCCATAAGCTTAGGAATTCCCGGTTATCTGAAACTTACGCGATCCTTTAGGCTTGCTGAGCAATCAAGTGAATACTGTTTCATCGTCATTAATTTGGTAGGGATATTAACAGTTTTAGGTAACAGTGTGATGTTTGCTGTTCAACTCAGCGTAATGACATATTTAGTGGAGGATGTTGTCCATTTGATGAGCAATAGGAAACATGCGCAATACCAGGTGAACCTTAAGTATCAATGATTGCAATTTTCGCATTCGGATAGATCCTTCGAGTACATTTGAGATCTTTTAAATTTAAAACTATCCAGTCAACCAATAACGAGTGATCGTATCTTCTGTAAGACGTCGACATTTCGTTTACCCTCTAATCGGTCGCGAACGCAATAGTTTACTTAATAAAGGTCATATGAATTGCGACAGCAATAGAAAACGTTAATAGTTGAAACCCACATCATTAAAGTTTTTTTTTAATTCCAAAGTAAAGAAACTTACTGACTTAACAGCTTACTAACACACTGACAGTTCAGGACCACAAGTATGCAGTAATAGTCTCGCGGAAACTGTCAGCAAGTTTGAACTGTAGTACGCATTAACATGTGAAACAGGTTGTCGGCATCAGCAGCACGAGTGGCTCCAGTGATGTGCTTTGCGGTGGATTCAGTAGGATTTCAGTCCTCTTCGTTTGTTTTCATTGTCCGTTTCGTAACTGTGGTCAACAATCACTGTGGAATTTGATCAGCTTCCCTGTGTCGTAAGCCTCGATCGATTTTGTTTATATAAACATCGCTGCAACTGGAAGTCAACTACTGGATTACATGAGAAGCAAACAGTTGGGCAAGTTGCGATTATGAGCAGGCTGAGCAACTTAACAAGTTGTGAATATCAATCGCAAGTCGGCCGAAGGGTAGGCACTAAGCAAGACAGTAATTTCTAATTCATGTCATTTGTGTTCTTTCTGTAGGAATCATCTACACGTTAGTCTTGATCAGTTTCTTCTGTCTGTGATTGTGAGAGATCTTTTCGGGATACCCGGTTTTTAAAGAAATCTACTTTCTTTGTTAACAAGCATCTGCGCAGATTTGTCGGACATCGTTATACAGTGTTTGCACCAGACCATGACTGTGAACTGTTGACGCAAAAGAAACAGAATAACTACTAATCCCTTCTAGTGGCTTTGTCGTGCACTCAACGTTATAGTGAGTGATTCTGTCCTCCAGTGGGCGAAACATGTGGAAAAGTAAACTATTGTTTTATTCCTCTTCGTGGGAAAAAATGGCGCATTGAAAGTCAACTGAAGGTCATATGTCAAAATTGACAGGATATTTCTCACAAATTCGTGGTTATCCTATAGACATCCATATATTTTTTAAAAAGGATATTCATTGAATCAACGTGCTTATATCTACGTGAGCCTGCATTATCAGCTTAGTAACTAGAAAAGGCTTCAGGATGGAAGTGTCCGAAAACGACTTATGTGACATCTAGTATGATGTTTTCTTTCAGTTATGGTTGTACTAATTTTGGAAGAAATTAGATATTTTTCAACAGAGTTCGTATATCTCAACCGGAAATGAATGCATCTCATTCAGCTTATCCTAAGTGAAAATGAACACAGTTGTAACACTCAGTGTGCAAAATTTGTGTTTGCTGTGGTTGGACATAAAAGCATTATGACATTTTCGCTTATGATATGGTCTTTGAGATCACGAAATATCGCTTTTATCAATGCAGGCTAGTATTTTCTGTTTGCCGTTGCTCGGCACTATGGCCTTAGTAACACGCATTGGACAGATACAGAAAATGCTTACTGATTAATTTTTACTAGAACCTCTGAAATTAAGCCCAGTTCTGTTGCATGCGAACCATTGGCTGATGCGCCTTAGACCAAAACTATAAGGGCAATACGCTTTAAATTAAGAACAGGTATAATGGAGGAAGATCTGCTATAAACTTTCGCACATCTCCGTTGTTTGAAACATTGAGTTCCCTTTATCCAGTTCATTAAGACGGCAAGAAGACATACATTGCGAGATGCAAGCATTTCGTTTATTCTCATCAGTAGAATACATAAAACATTCATTTATATAGGTTAAACGCATTGTGACAAAATAGTGAAATGAACGAACATCAACATGGGAGTAGTCTGGGTTCACTGCCACGGTAACGAAATTGATTGCGTCAGCACCTTTTGCCAACAAAGGACCGGTGCGTGACGCTTGATCAACAATGCCTCAGAGAACGCCAAAAGCCTAGGGTTGCGGTTGCGCAATAGGACCATGAACGAAGGGACAGGGTCAACCACATGACCTGTTGCGGGTAAGTGTTTCGCGATCGAAGACGCCGGGTTTCTGTTCGATTGTTGGCATACTGACCCGCGTTGACTCATTGTTCGCACTAGCCACTTGGGGATATGCTCCGCCTTCCTTTGTCGTAAATTTCGATCCGTTCTGCCAATGCATGAGTCACCGCAACTGCAAGTGAACTGGTAGATAACATGAGAGGCAGAGTTTTCCGAGAAAGAACGATCGGGGCAATGGAGACTGATCCTGCGGGTGGAAAGCAACAAGCGCAATTGCGCTGCGGGATATGTGCGATCAATGGCTGATTTCAACTTTCGACTTACATCGGTAATATTGTGGTCACCTGTGTAAGGAAGGGTGATGAAAACCTGCTTCTTCGGTACTGATTGTGGTTGGGGGGTAGCCACTCGTTCCTTGCAATGAATTTCAATAAATTTCGCCGGATATCCATTCGCAAGCAAAACACTCTTCAAGAGCTCCTCTTCAGATTTTAGGTGTTCGGCTGTACATATTTTCCTTGCCCGGTGAAAAATTGTTCGTACTAAACTACGTTTGTAAGCCACGGGCGCAAATGAAGAAAATTGTAGATACTGCCCACTCCATGTGGCTTTTCGATAAACACACCTACTAAGTGTGCCGTCTAAACGCCTAGAAATAAGGACGTCTAACAATGGCAGTGAGTTTTCTAGCTCTTGTTCATGAGTAACATGGAGATTTCGATGAGTGGAATTAAACTGATGCAAAAGAGTGATAAAATGATCAAAATCAGTAAATATTAGAATATCATCCACATACCGCTTATAAAGCAAAGATTGGTCAATATAATCCGATAATCCATCTTCGACCATTCCAAGAAAAACATCAGCCAATGTTGGGCCCAACGGGCTTCCCACTGCTACACCATCAATTTGCTTATAAGCACATCCATCGAACTCAAACCGAATGTTTTGTGTACACATAAGAATTAATTCTTTGAGGTAGTCAACAGGAATGGGTAAAGAAATATTATGAACCAAAATAAAATTACATAAATAATCAACTATTTCATGTAATGGAACGTTTGTGAATAGTGAGTCAACGTCAATTGAGTACATCTTTTGTGTGGAACTCACCGAAATGTTCTCCAAAATATCACATAACCCAGACTACTCCCATGTTGATGTTCGTTCATTTCACTATTTTGTCACCATGCGTTTAACCTATATAAATGAATCTCCGTTGTTGTCAGTAGACCGGCCGGGTAACCGCTGATTAACCTTGGACCTAAACCTGCGTCCGAACAAATAATCCACTAGTCGAATAAGTACAGTAATAACACGACCCAGTAACTGATGATTAACTTAATGATGATAGAGTTTGCATCTGGCATAAACGTACCACAGAAGATTGAGTTCGTTCGACATTATACTACATGATGCTGGGTTCATTTGAGAATAACTTACTCGAAGGTATGAGCACGCATTTTGGACTTGAATATCTACTAATCTGTTAAAGTGGAATCAACTATTTTGGAGAGAGAAATTCATAGATAAATAGTACTCGTGTGAAAAGTGTCAGCTTCATAAAGTGGACGCTAATTATGAACTGAAACTGAAGGAGAATAATATTAAAGCTGATCTGTAACAGCGACTCGGTTTCAAAGGTCAACACAGACAACTTTGTTCATATGATTACGTCATATCATAAAGAATCAAAACGCTGAATAATTTCTGACTTTAGCTGAGACCCAATTTCAAAATTTCTGGGCTCACGTTGAGTTCAAAAAGTGGAAAAAGCAACACTGTCAAACGCTGTGCATGCTGAAAATTAACATCAATGAATTCTGGTCTAATGTATTTGAGAACTTCTAGTTGGATAGTAAGTCCACTGAATCGTCTGGTGGATTTCATAAGACACAGCGCACTGAGCTGGCAACTGGGTTCAGAGAAGAAATCTTTAAGCTGTCTGTAAGCATTCGTGATTCTGCTGCTGGAGCACTTGTCCACTCTTGGTATGTCGTCTCTCTTGCCGGTTCGAACCCATGCGTGTCTCAAGTTTCTTATAATTGATTCCCGCTCTATGTATGAAATCTGACACATTACTTGTAAGCAGTGGAATTTCTGATTTGATCGTTGTGTCCGTTCACATGGGCGTATAGTGTTACCTGTTTCTCCACCTCGTTATATGTTCTAGTTTAAGGAATCATTTTGGGTTGGTTTAACGACGGAAACAGCCTCTCGGTTTCACTGTGCGATCACGCTGGTGTACACGCACCGCTGATGTGTCACATTTACGAGAATCTTAAGAAGAAGACTCATCTTGATAATGATCTTTAACACCTTTTCAATGACCTACGTCACAAGTGTGTGACGGTTCGAATATCGCAATCTACCAAGACTGGCTCGTACACTGCGACCAAACTATTACCGCTCCTTCTAATCAAGACTGTTATTCCCCACGGTGGACTCAATTTGCCACGGTAGAAGAAGCGAAGTAGAAGTAACCAAGATTTGGTGGCCCCAATGAACATGATAAAGGAAGCGTCGTATATACAGGCCCACCAACTTGTCTGATTTGTCTTTACGACAAGCGCGAACAATTACGCGTCAGTCGGTACCTGAGTTCAGTCGTCCTGAGAGTAATTCCGTATTGCCAACAGACTGGGGTGAGTACGAGAGGAATGGTTTTTTAAATCTTTTAAACAAATGGGTTATCCTGTTACGGTATTAGGACAACTCCTTTGACGACGAAGAGCTCAGATGCCGAATACAACACGCCTGTCTCTCTAATCTATCGATCATTGAAGTCAATCGTCCACCGGGGTTGGTATACTCAGCACCATTAGGTGCACACCGATTACTCGGAATATTCTTCTCAGTAGAAGAAAGGAAACAGCGGTTGAAAGAATTTTGGTTTTTCACCTACTCACGGTTGTTGGGAGCAGATAACATTGTAACAAATCAGGAAACGTCAGATATCGTTGAAAAAACTGTACACAATGTGCAAGTTTTCACTGTAATTGCCACCAAATGAGTTTTGTGCAAATGCAGAAGCCGGTATTCGAGTGCCAAAAAACCCTGACTCACCTCCTTTTCAACGGGGAGTTGCAGTCTCTATGCGTGCTATGATACTCAGATTCATCTGTGTTTGTTGTAGACAGCAAAACTCTCCCCTTGTACTGTTTCTATACCAGTGTTGCTTCAAGCATCAGCCAACGAAACTTTCTGGCCAAAGGAACAGAAATTTCGAGTCTGCCTATAAACTTTGCAGCCATGGTTGAAATGGTGATGCATCTTGAAGGTCTACGGGCGAATTTGTCGGAATACCTATCCAGAAGTTTTTCTCTCTGTTCACCTCATATTCCGCTCACATCTGAAAACAGATTTGCAAGCTGGTAGTCCTTATCTGAAAAAGTTCTGCCCAGTGAAATTTTCCAAAGATGGGCAGTTATAAGAACCGTGGAGGTAATTTGTCACGTATTCCGGCAGACTAGTGGAATTAAGTCAGTTCGCAAAGGAAATGCAAGTTTATCAGAAGAAGCTGCTTGGTCGGCCACAAAATACTCCAAACCCAAAGGCATTCGTTGACGGGGCCACTTCCACTAGACGAAAAATGGATGCTTAATTAATCATTCATTGAAACTTAGTCATGTAACGATCAGTTTACTATGTAGCAAGAAGTGCCCCAATGTTTGAGCTAACTTATATTGAAACACACCGCACAAGCATGCGGTTACCCTATCGGCAGCAGTGTGAAGGATAACCTGCACTACAAGTTCCTATTCAATCCCCTAGCTCACGTTCACATGTTATTAGCCCTGCATCTCTGAAGAACCATTGCTTCGGTGTGTTTTCCAGTATTTGTCGATGATATCATAGCAAGCCAGCACAGCTTCATTAAAGTTTCCTTTATTTTCAACTTCTTACACTTGTGACTTGTCCGACTCCAGTTGTCTCCGACCAAAGAGACTCAGAGACATGTAGCAACCTATGAACCTAATAGAAACCCTGTCTTCTATACAATTTGTTCATCCGCTTTCGTTCAATTGACGCAAGCTTGGGTAACAAAGATTAGCCGCTGGATGAATGCTGATCATTCAATGCAAGAGTGCTAGTTGCAAGGGCAACAGAAGGCAACACCCAGAATACCTTGCAGATAACTTAGGTAGGACAACTTACTCGTTCAATCTGCTGTCCGGCTACCAAACAAACTACATACTAGCTTTATCCAAGGAAATGCTAATAAACAATCGCCAAAAAATCGTTACTGAACGAAAACCTCTGAACTAAGCCGTTTATCTCTTTTGTGACTAAATGTGTTATTGCTTCAATCCAAAAGCGATATGTGACATTTTCTGATGCTATTGCTTTTCTCCACTTGTACGAATTGAAAAGATGTGTTTCCACTAAAAGGCGGAAAGAATATACCGACGTATAATGAACAACCGATTACTTCATCGCCTTTAGGTGGAGTTTTATGACGCTCGATGCTGATGATCAATTTTCCTACTTGAAAATAACAAAACGATGAGCAAAAATCAACGGTTCTTTTAACTTACACGTTCCACAGTATATTGTATATCCAGGCCACAGTCCCAAATACCGATTTTCCAAAAAGCATGGTAGACTGAAAAACCACAAACGACAGAGTATATGTTTGTACAAAAAATAGATGCCACCGTTTGTAAAATTAACCCACATAAAAAAGGGACTTAACATCACCCACAGCTGATTCTAACTGTCGATTTCTCGCAGATATTCCAGTCGGCACCTTCCGAAAAAAAGCGCTAGACTCGAGTTTAGCTCTGATTAATGCAGCTCGTCAGTAGTGCATATCCTTGTCACTGCCGGAACTATAACTCCGGCCACGCTTTCATGAGGCAACCGTGTTTACTACTGCGCCATTGATCTCACATTGGACTTGGCCGAATTATCATTGCATGTGAACGTTCAAACATTTCTCCTTGCGAGTAGTGGTCAGGTTGTCCGATCGCCTCGAAAGGAGACAAGGTGGTTGTCCTGTAAACTCCAGTCGATGATCCCTCAAAAGGGGCTGACCGGAAAGTCCTCGGAAATGTGATAGCTGCGATCAATTGCGGGTGAGATTTAATCTGCTTAGAAACCAAATCCCCTAATACTCATCAGTAATAGAAAAATGAGTTCATTGGTGTGCCTGTTATGTTTCGGTTTATGCACTTCCTCAATTCTCCGTCAAAAATATCAGTTCCATCTGTAAGTCATTGTACTCACTAATATGATGCTTCGAATTCTCTCACCAACAGCTCACTATCGCAGTGCTGGTGGTTTTACGACGTATCGTACCTGAGACAGTGATGTTTGCAATTTGCACGAAATTTTTAACTAGCAAACGCCGTCGCTAAATGACAAGATTTGTGGTAACATTTTGTGTGCCTTTTAATGAATCAGTTACGCGCACTCTCACCAATTATTAATCAACCGTTAGGTTTGCCTTCTGGTTATACCACACGTGTTTAACTTGACACAACTGTCATCAATGGCTTCTGTTATAAATACTTTAATAGAAAGGGACAAGTCTCAATGTTCTTCGAGGACAAGAAGGTTGACATTAACCGAGTGAACACCGTTTAACAAAAACGTTGTTTATCTGTTGAATCATCCTATTGGTTTTTTCTCTAGCACTCACACGCACGTCATCAACAGACTTAAAATTCTCAATTCTCATACATGCCAACAGTCAACATTCATTGATGAATACTCATTCGATGATTTGACATGCGAATCCTCCTTTTTCTATCTTAATACTTAGTTGGTTATCAGTTTTATTTGAGACGTTCTGGAGTCACAGATATGCGGTAAAATTGTTCTACGCCACGTTTGAGTGTAGTCATTAGTCGACTGACCAAGTACAGCAATGCTTTCTTCTGGAGTGCATTGTGGTGTTAAACAATACGTTCGGCTGATAGTTTTACATGAGAAGGTTGGTTGGCATATGTTAAACTGATATGTACACCATACGGTTGAGCCTTACAGGAAATAAGTGTTTTTGGTGGGGTTTCTTCAGTTATATGCACACTTCGAAGAACATAACAACCATCGAAGGGAACATACATTGAGAGAGCCAGTGGTCGTAACCAGGGTACGCTTAAAGCATGAGTTGGTTTCTTCAGCTTTTGTAACGTTTGATGTCAATGTCTGAGCAACACAAGCTTACTAATCGCAAAACTACTAGGATTGTTGCGACGAAGCAACACCGTCACGTAGTTTGTCGATCTGGCCAATGATCTGCTGTCAGAGTTATCATGGGTGCTGTTTTCGGTAGTCTTCCTGGATACCTGATATCGTCATTACCTGTAGCATCCACGAGAGAAGACAGTCAAATATCTGCAGATTCGCTTAGTCCACTTTTACAGAGGTTTTCACCTTGCTCTAACAAACCTAAACATTAGTGCAAGTCTAAAGTAAGTGAGTTTCACTCACTTAGAAGTTCTCCGTGCTCTCGTGAAACTACAAAGTTACAGATCCGAAAGTACTTATGCAAGCCGTGTGGGAGGTTCACTGGATATATACGGTTATTTTGAATGTTAATCACGCAGAATTACTTTTACAAAAACCTTATACAGCGTCACGGTATTTCGTATGGTCATCACCATCTTGTCATTTACACAAATGAGCAGTTAAGTCACCAGAATTAACTGGCTAAATTCGGTATCCAAGTTCCAATCATGACTTGGAGGAATCCGTTTTGGTAAGTTGCTGGAATGTAAAGTTTATCAGACATGGATCTTAAGAACAAGGAAGTGGAAGTAGACAGCACTGGCCTGGATAAAACGAGCTAGAGAAGATGGAATTCACACACGGACTCTCAGCAGTAGAAAAAACTGGCTGCTACCACCCAAAATTATCGAAGTAAATACACCTGCCTCTGAATAAAAACCGTATAAACTGGATACATTTTCCTAGTTCACGCGTTATCTTTGAAAACATTTGAAAAGCGCATGCCATATGGATGCTTAAGTAATTTTTTCTGCTTATTTGAAATTCGTGAGGAAAACAAGATTAGATTTAGACATGCTGTATGTTATGCAGTCACGGGTTGAGTCGTTTTACTCAGATGAACAAATCAATTTTTATTGGCCTTTTCCTGGGAGAACTCCCAGTATGAGAACCAAAGAAGAGATCATTCGCCAGTGCGACAAAACAATCGAATTTTATCATCCGAGGCACACCAACAAAGCATACTAGCAGACAGTCAACAAAAACCAGATAAATTCAGGGACAATCGTACATCTGGTGAGTTGTAGGAATCCGTTCTAGTGGTGACCAGCAGGATTGTAGCTCCAGTTAACCCTCCAGTTTTTGTCAATCGAGCAGCCTTTTGTACAACATAGTGAGCTGTTGAAACGGAGTTAGGAAGTGTTAGTAATCCCCAAGTAAGTAGTTTCACCTTCGTGGTAGCCTGCCCATTTTGAGTTTAGTTCTACGGGGAAAACATTTTGATCCTCCGTTGGTTTACTGTGGTTTAACAGCAAGATACTTATTTTGTCCATAATGCTGCTGATTATTGTTGTACTCATTTTGGTAGCTTTAAAATCACGTCTGAACATTACGATATGTGATCACCGCTTTTGCGTTGTTCTTGCGTCTTCCTACTGGTTGTGTTCGAGTCATTCACTATGATGGACTACCAAGCTTTTTACCGTCAATCCGTTTCGGTTATAGTATTAAAGACAGAAATCGAGATTTCGTCGAAATCCAAATTACAGAGTAATCAAATGATGGCAGAAGGTGAATAAACCATGCTTTCCATCAATGAACCTGATTCAGTACAGGATTCCGATTTTGCAGAGCCTAATTACCTGTCTCAAACATAATCATGTCAGACACCGCCAGGATAACGGGTTGTATTATTTGCTGGAGTAATATCTTAACACAAGAGTGCTCATACCTGTATTCTGACCAGTTCTCTTGATAGCGTTGTTTGCAGATGTAGCTGGGCTGTAGCCAAATTTCATACCAGAAGCAATATTTGATTGTATGCATTAAATTAACTGTTGACAATATTTATGGTTAATCATCCAACAAATTTGAAGCAAACGGCATCTTATGAGGATCAAATAATGAATTACTGTGAATGAAAATTTCAACCTCTTCAACGATCATTTCAATCTGTAAAACGTCGTAAAATTGGTAACATATGTATGTGCTCCAACTATCGTGGTTCACACATCTGGCAAGGTTGTGAGAGAGAATTTCATCTTACTGATACGGTACATAGTAAACCATAAGAAACACCTTGTTATTTTTGTAGCAATGTATCGTAAGACAAATGGCCTGGTAAAGAAACGAATTGGGTAACACCATATGATATGTACGTGCCAGTGATTTTAGATCAATGCTCACGAGAAAGAACTAACTAGGAAACAATTAGAGAACAACTGAATGCGTTCCAGAACACGAAGTCTCTCAACAAGTAACACCCGGCACCGGGTCAGCCTAGTCTGAGAAATGGAACAATTGCAGTTATAGTCTTCTAATAGTCAAGAAACTCTGTTAACCTTGTGAGGTAAGAACATTTCTCTCTGATTCGTTGATTCATCTCTGCAAAGAAAACACCACCACTAGTCATTAACACGTTTGCCCTAAACTTGTCGTCTTGCTTGCTAGCTGCGTGCATCTCTAAATGAGGTTTTGACACGCAAAGTCGGACAGACGAACGTGACTAAAAGTATGAAGGAAGTCGGTATATGAAAATAAACGAAAATGGGAAAACAATTATCTTAGTAGCCGACGCTTGCGAGAAACTCAATAGTTCGATTTCGGGTATCGCTCTTTATTCCGGGAACTTCATTGTTGCTGTCGGTTGACCATAATTAGCAGGTTTGAATAACGACGTCATACCCAAAGACGAATACACAGTGAATAAAACTAGAGGAACTATTGGGGAAATCTTTGAAGAAGAAGACCTAGAAGTATGTATTACAATGTTTTCTGAGGCTTTGAAAATGAGAATCTGCTCCATAGTTTCGGGTAAAAAACGGATACCATAATAAGACGGATGGATGTGAAATAGTGAATACGAGATGTTGTGCGATGTCAACAAATGATCAGACTAGTTATCCTCTGTTAGTGAAAACAATCTATGATAACTCATATCTGCTCTGCAACGTGCTTTCCGAGTTTTCTATAAAACTGAAAACTATTACTTCGTTTCAAAGTTATTTTACTGTCAAGAACTAGGTCGATGTAGATGACAGTCAAAGGGACCATTTTTAAAATTTTCATGAAGTTACATTCCAACTCAATCAGATTGCATGTGGCTTTGACGTAGTAATTGAGCGGGCTGGCAATCATGTTTAAGACACCCATCAATTAAAAGTAATTTTAGCATCCGCCGCAAGTTTTCGTTTTAAAATGACACTACATAACTTATAACGAAGAACAAGAAACTAAATTGATTTCGAATAAAAATGTAAAGTTATTATGAGGGTTTATAGCAAATTGAAAACAGTATGGTAATAGACCTGATGGAAAAACAGCTTCCGAAAAACGTTCTCATCATTCCGTTTTCTTAGCTGAAAGTGAAAAACTGTTGACACATGTCTGTTTCTGAAAAATAACAGTTTCATTTTCACGTCAGTTTGGTTGATGGCTAATCTACTGTGGTCGACCGTTGTACGAAGGCACACGCACACACACGATGCACAGTCCCATTCCTCTAGGTTTATGAGGGATCCTGGGAGCGTGGGTAACACAGAGTAACCTCCTATGATTACGTATGTTCGCAAGGATTCTTGGTTGTGGTTGTTGTGACCCGAATCAGATGCCATCAATCACGTTTCCTTCATAGATCAATTCTAGGGTTAACTGTGTCCTCAAAGCTCATTGGTCTACCACATCAGTTTTTTAGTTGGTCTGTCAAAAACCATTTGAAAGTCTACCAATTAGCCTACAAGCCCCAGCTGACAACACGTAAATATTTTAAAGCAAAATCTGATGCACGGTTCTCAAATGATTGGTTGCTTGAACAGTGTTCGTCCGAATCTAACTGGTGCAATGAAAATTCTGAAAACCTGAATATAGCAACAGCGTTTTTACTCGTAATTCTGTTTGTTTAAGGAAACAATTCCTATTGAAGATGGTCCAACCTCCTTATCTCGCCATAGTTAGCGTGGAGACGAGTCTATCATACAAGGCGAAGCTGCGTGTGGCAGGAGTTGCCTTTGATTTCTGAGCCTTTCTGCATTAACTATCCATTTTTATTGATTGGCAAATCACAAGCGTCACAATTCGTATATGATTATTTCTACTGTTCAAGTTTTAACGGCGATTCTTACAATAAGGTGATGGCGTGTAACTTTCCATCTAATACTATATATATATATATATGAATAATACTATATGGTCGATAAAAACCTGAAGTTCCATTTGAGAGAACGGATTGAGTTAACCGTAAATGAGTGAAGTAAGGAGGCTGATTTTTCAAATAGATTGAACATCATCCACAGCTGATCGCAGCTATCCCCTGTCGAAAGAAAGTACTAGACTCCAGTTTCACCCTCATTAAAGCTCGTTAGTAGTGCTTAACCTTGCCACGATCGGGACTAGAACTTTGGCCACACTTTAATGAGGCGACCGCGTTTACCACTGCACCATTGACCCCCCATTAGGCGTGACCGAATTACCATGGTTGGTGGCATCTGAAACGGATTAGCATGTCACAGTGAGTAAAACCAAAGGATGCCTGCGCTTTAAACCATCACTCCAAGTGGCTTGCGCTGCACCACTTGCGGTTCCACTCACATACCACGTATCCAGTGTGAACCCGAAGGAATAAGACCAGTAAGTATGTGAGTGAGGCCTTTGTGTCCAGCTGGCCAATGCTGGTTAGCCAACTGAATGGCTAGCACGAAACGGAAACCCTTATTCCTCGAAAAGTAAACGGAGAGGCTGCAATGACAAGATCTAAGCTGACAAGAAAATGTAATGCAAAAAGCATTTCAGTATACTTGTGCATGTCTGTGCATTTTAGAGAGGATGAAGCTGAAAAACAAAATTCAAAGTTGGACTACTAGGAGATCAGGCAAACGATTCATCAGTCAATACAACAACAAGGCTCGAGAAAAGAATGTGTGAAAGACCGCAAACACTCAAGTG
>LUCH01002375.1:74898-88998 GCA_013368495.1 Paragonimus heterotremus
CAAGCATCTTGCCTGCGCAGCTTACCAGATTGATGCCCCGATCGCTGTCGGGACATTGCATGCTACCCTTACCTTTAAACAGGGGTACTATTGTATTTGAAAAGGCGTCCAATAAAGCACAATCTTCATTGTCCAACACGTTAGTTACCATGCCACACACGCGCTTGCGATTTTGAATCACAATTCCAACCCACAACAACCCCCCGGTTTCCGCTCACACGTCGTGTGCACTTCATCTCGGTTTAGGCGTGTGATTGGCGTCTTCTATCCGGGGGTCTTCCGCTTGCTATTCCTCGTCCGTTGATCCGATTTCGTTGAGCGATGGCTTGTCCAGTCGCTCCTGTTGTCCTACGTCTGTCCATTCTGAGCTTCGACCGTATTCCACAGCCGTGTCGAGATATTTCTGCGAGTGTTGGAATAATCACGCCTTCAATTTGGTCTTCCATCATATGTCGGCTGCCACGTCTCTCCCGTTGGTCCGATTCGGTCGGGCGATGACTCATGCGATCGCACACGCCGTCCTCCATCCGATCGCTGTGAATTTTTGAACGCACCTCCTCCCTGTGTTGAGGTATTCCGCCGAGAGTTGGAATGCTCGCATTTCCTGCCTGACAGTCCACCACACTATCACAGCATCCTTGAAATTGTGTCATCACCTCCTGCTCCCAGACAGAGTGAATTGGCTGGAATAGCGCACGTTCCATTGCCGACCCGCCATTCTTCAGGATTTTGCCTGACAATCCATTTTTACCTGCAGCCTTCCCGTTGCGAAGTTGACCAATCGCTTTCTACAACTCTAATAAAGCTAGATCGAGAGCAAGCGAAGGCCTGATGGCCTGTTGCGGCAGGCTGTTCACGGTCACCCAATCAATGGTAGCAGGACGGTTTAGTAGGATACCAAAGTGTTTGCCCTAGACTTTCATCATATCCCCTGGCTAGATACACGAACAGCTGGTGTCCATGTCTACCATTGCTTTGGTAGACTGGATCGATTGACCGAAGATCGCTCTGAGCAGTTCGTAAAACTCCTTATGTTATCGACGATCTACCAATCCCTGCATCTGCTCACCCTGCTTTATCTACCAGTTGTCCTTGATTCAGCGAACACGTTCGGCCAGTTAACGGCGGATACTCGGGGACGTCTTCTTCGTTTCATTGCCCAAGTCCACTGTGGAGTCAGCAAAATGCAGTATTCCTCTCTCCTACCGGTTTGGCGCTAACCGCGTTGTTGTCATCAAACCAGTCCGGACGTTGTCGGCTTCATCCTGCCGAATTGTCATATGTGTACGCTCAGCCACTTCCGCTTGTAAGTAGCGATCGTGTTGTCTGATCGCCTCGAAAAAATACAAGGTGGCTGTCCTCTTAACCCAAATCGGTATTCCTTCGAAAGGGGCCGACTGGAAAGTCGTCGGGAATGGTACAGCTGCGATCAATTGTGGGTGAGCTTTCATCTATATTAAAACCAAAATCCCCTAATACTCATCAGTAGAACTGGTTTTCGTCATACAAATTCCATTCCAAGCACCGACGCTGAAAATGAAATGAAGTAGGTGATCTGCGGCTTATCGGGACTACTTACGAGATCTTACGCTGCTCCGTGCAAACATGTTGTGCGTCATGATCATTCTATCCCTTATGCACTTCATACTTATTTCAGTGATCAAGTTTGTTCAGGCACGTAATAGCGTAGGGCATGCATTTTGCCGAGATAAATTTTCGATGTGACACATTATCCCCAGGTTGGATGACCGACTGATCTGTCAGCATGGTTTTCAGGAAACTGTTAAATCCACCCCATGGTTATGCTAATTTTTGCCTGTTGAACAATTGGTTATTGCTTACTAGCGACCATGCAAGAACGTGCATAATCAGAATGTAATCGCAACTGACAGAATGATAACGTTTACCGATCGAGCTGTCAACAGGGCATAAAAATTTTACAAAAATCTCACGTTAACCTGAAGCATTTTGTCAATCACAAATCTAGGTGGGGCACACCTGTGTAGGTAACTGTATAAGCCTTGTGACTTCTGGTGTTTAAAAACCATTACAGTGTGACATTCTTCCTAATGACCATCGGTCGCCGTATTCAACTGTGATGTATTTTCTACCAAGAACTTATCTTGAAACCCTTTAATAACTCATAGACATCATTTTTGTTTCCCGGTTACTGTCCGATCAGATGCATTTTATTGTGTTATCAATCAGTTTTACAACGTTCGCTCACTTTGCCCTGATATACAGTTTTGATCGTTAATCTGTTCTCTGTTTACTAGTTAATTTTTGTTGATTGCTTGACTGGGACGTTTTCAGATGGTTTGCCTAAAGTTGGTTTATGTCGTAAACATGTCTGGTCCAAATATCAATGATATCATCGATCGTCAACCCCACAGTCCCAGATATAAAGATTTATCCATGTCAGTATTTGTGACCCATGTCGTCATTCTGCACTGCAAGCTCATCCACTGTGTAAAACTGCGAATTGGGTCCGTTCGTCTTGCCTTGCTGACAGAAATCACCTGGTTGACTAGGTTATAAAAAAAACTCGCGCGATCCGGTACAAGCACCAAAGTCACACATACATGTTCAAATATGACTGTCGGTTGTGATGACTTATCGTGAGCTAACGACCAGCTGTATACCATGACTCATATGTGACTACTCCAATCATCAGAAGATGAAGGTGAAATACCAGCTGGTTGCTTTATGGTACTAAGTGTCCATCGGTTACTTTATCGTCAATGTTACTATAAGTAGTTTGTAGTGCACGGATTTCAATCAGGTATTGTTTGCTTCCGAAGTCCGCTCACTAATGTTCGGGCCGGGTTTAGAACGTACTACTGAGCTAATCAATGTTACTATTACTAATAAGTAGTCTGGCAGATTTATGATTTTAGATAAAACCCAACTGTGAAATTTCAGGGCCTCGGCTGGATTCGAACCAGCGACAGAAACTCCATGCATCCACGCGGCAAGCGCTGTGCCAACTGAGCTACAGAGCCACACCAGAAGCTCAAAAATTACACATTTGGACTCGGTTTCCCACCCGTCCCATTGTCTCATATGGAAACCATCAAATAGTGCAGGGGATCGACTGCCTCGAACAGTTCATGCTGGAATTCACCAACGTCACTGGTCAGCAGTGTTAATATGATACCTGAAGAAAGTAATTTGTTTTTGTTATGCCCGTATCAGACATGTACGAGGGAAACCGATCTGATGAAAGAACAGATATGAAAAGCATTTTGTCTGGGAATTAAACGGAAGTTATGCGGTCGATATAACCAACATCAGGCTCAGTTACATAGCCGAATTAATTTCACTGTCTGAATGTAATTTCACAAAGACACCCCTCTTGTCTAAGTGTTTCATAAAAAGTGTAAATTTGTCTTCATCTAAAATTGTTATCCTTCTAACATTGCATTTTGTTGTTGCTCCCTGATGATGCCACAGTATTCAGCAAATACACTAACTAGTATTTGTGTAAATGGACGCACTATATACAAGGCCCCACACGAAAACATTTGATTGTAACTGGATCGCAAGTGGATCAGGGATGGTTGAGAACCTGGCAGGGACTGGGAAGAGTAGGAAATGAGTTTAGGCATGATATTAAATGTATTTTAACTAATCGAACATTGAAGTGAAAATGAATGTTTGTGTTTCGCTGTTAACATGGTTGAGTGCTTGTATCGGCAAAGTTGCCTAGTTGAATGAACTTGTTCATTTCTTTACTATGTTCCTGTGTGATAACAAAATTTATCGAACACTACATTGTTCTGTTGTAAGTGATCATGTTAGCAAACCATTTTCTATAAATGGGTAAAAACTAATGTTGTGGGAAACACAGGATGTTACACTTGTTGCCATAACAACTATTCGTTCACTTGCCCTCTATTTATATCCTTTGTGAACTGGTTTTGTTTTCCTTTTATGCTGCTATGGGGAACGGGATGATTTATTTGAGTACGCGTCGACAAACTACGCTTGATTGTTTTTCGATTCACGAATTAAGCTATGCATATCGAACGTAAAGACTGTTGGGTGATGTATGTGCAAATGTTACAGTAGACACTGTACCATTTTGACAGACTTGAGTAAACAGAATCGAGCCCCGATCATATTAACTAGTGCCAGGGTCATTGGCAGCACGGTAATATAGTGCGTCTGATGGCTGTTTTTGTAAACATAACATTCGTGGTTTTGACCACAGGATTCAGTATTCAATGCACAACGCAATAGCCCGAGTGATACCTTGACCCTCTTATCCAGTCAACTAATGAATGAAACTTTCTGTTAGACACAAAATAAACAATGTCACCAGCACAACTCCATGATAAAAGATATGACATTTAAGCAGAAGTTTCGAATCCTTAAGTTATTTTAACCCAACTACCTCCAAAAATACAAGGGGTCTTCCTGAAGTTATTAAACATTCCAGATTTGTTATCAGCTAGTTTGCGTTTATCTTCTGACGCACGAAATTCCAACCGCTTTTTGCTCAACATTCATTTCACAGAAAGTAGTTAATCAGATGAGAGACAGTGAAAAGCAACGGCACATTTTTGTTGCACTTCTATAACACAGATTTCTAAACTGGACAAAACTGTGATATTATGAATGCAATGAAGGAGGTGAAGTTGAGTAACATTGAGTTTAATCTACCACATGGTTGCTTTGCTATCACCCATTGTGCATATTGTTAAGTTCTAGCGAAAGACGTGTTAATGACTATACACACTTATTAACGCTGCTCATCTTGATTTCCTCACTTAACACGTTTTTGTACTTTTGGCTACGCCTTTATCAGCTAAGGAGACAACAGTTTCTGAAGAAGGATAAGCATAATGGAAGTCCGTGGGTTTCCGCAACCTAGAAAATAAGCGTCCGACCATATTTTCGGATAAGTAACTAAGTGTCTGTTTAAGAATGGCATGGTCAGACAGGAAAATCGGCCACAACAAACCGTGAAAATGTGTGAAATCAGTTTGACTACTACGCTTAATTCAAGACATTTGATGGTGGGATAGTCTTGGGGCATTAGAAGTTTTAAAAGTAGCATGCCTGTAAATACTAAAAACAATGTCATCCTTAAAACACTAAGATGTTCGTTGATAGCGACGAATTTTGACGGATCAGTCTTCAGTGATTGTTTTCTAGTCTGACCAGGGTATCATTCAATGCTTCTGAAAGACGTCATGTTTTCTTACGACAGTACTTGTCTAGTTGAACCCAGAAAATTTTAGTCGCTTAAAAGCTAGTAGTATCAACAAAGCCTACGGATTATATATTTAACAAATCAAGATTCTCGTTGACTAACAGCCAGTAATTACCTTCGTTTCAGTCTGTAACATTAACGGTTTATGACTCCAAGACTTCATGCATTTTGTTGTCAGTATAAAACAGCATTATTAAATCGTATCAGATCTATGCATCCTCTATTGAGTAAACGATGGTATGGACTAATCCAGCATCCTCTGTTCCTAATCTGGCGGGTCTTTTCTTGTGGAGAATTTCAAACAATGGTCTACTAGCTTGAGCTATCAAAAGTGTCAGATCATTGGGAAAAATGAAGACGCTTGCTGAGTACACAAATAATGTGCTACAAGTCGCAAACCAACTGATTGTAAAGATACTAAGGTTGCATTTGATTCTTCAGACTCAAATATGTAAGAAGTTGCTAAAAAGAGTGTGATGTTTTTTGTTAATTGGCAAAAAATTGTTCCAACGGAAAGTAAGCTCAAACCAAACCGGTACCATTTTCCTTCTTGAGCAAAATCCTTCAGTTTGCAATGTAATCATTTCAACACTTTAACAAAATCTTCTCTTTCTTTCCAGAGAGTGAAGTGAAACAACTCAGCTCGACTTTGACTCGTGCCGAGATCCGAATGACAATGTGGTTGGCCTACGGCAAATTTCTGTGTTTCTTTGTTATCAGTCTGATTTGTTTCTACAAAATCAAATTAACTATCTGCGACAGGGCTGGTAATCAAGCAGCTGTGATCTGGTGTCTTTTAAGGTTTAGGGATAAGAAGTTGGACACCACGAAGTCTCTACAAGTCAAACGTCTCAGAAATTTTTATCAGCTTTTTGTTCAAACCCGCCTGCAGTGCGTTAGTGACGAGCGACCTGACACCAGCCAATTAATCCCTGCTGGGCTCGACCGTCGCTGATTACCTTAGAAGACGTACTATATGACCTTATTCCCAGCTATTAACTTACTGTGTAGATCTCCTGGGGAGTAAACAACGATGGAAACAATAGTGATGCTTTTCCCTGAGTATTCTCCACGGCGCTTCTGACAATTTATGCTCCTCCTGAGTAGCAAAATCTGTAGATACGTACACATGGTCCATCACTCAACTCCAAGAACTCAAAGTGGTCGAAATTTAGGGAGCCACCCCGGTTATATTCAAACGTTGAAAAGGAGCATGAGGAATGTTGATCACAGTTTACTCTCCTGAGGACAATTATCCTCTTAATGAGCTTAGAAGAAAGCCAGAATGTGATCTGGGCTTCTTGTGTTGCAGTTGGCCTGCTGACGATTTTGTATAGTCTGTCTAAGGATCTTTGCATGACGGGATTGCGTTGTTGGTCCCAACACCATTACAAGCTTACTACATACAAGTCGAAATCCATGGTGGATTGTTTGACCGATTGTGATTTCCTTTCCAACAAGCCTGTGATTTGTTCGTAACACGTGCCGTTGGATGACTTTCTCTGTATCATTAGAACTTAAAAATGGGTTTGACAAGTATGCGAGTAGGGTAGATAAAACCTGCTGCCCAAGATGTTTGAGCCAAATTTGACGATACCGAAATACACGAAGGAAATCTTAATCGATCGATTTTCTTGTTAAGACTCGCCGATTTTGCTTAGTTTGCACATTGCACCATTGAAAATGAACACTGATTGTGACCACCACATTAGCAAGCCAACGGATGTCCAATCTAAAGCCAGCCTGGTTCATCAATTCGGAACAATTTGCGGGTAGATTATGGTTTCACTTTTGGCACAGAACATACTTTACACCAGGTAAGCCGGTTACAAGTGTTAAGTAGTCAGAATAGTCTAGGGTTAACCAAATAATGAATCTCAAGGTCGCATGCCATCGGAATAGAGATAGTGATCAAGATGCTGGTTGCCATAGATGGAGATCTTACGAAAAATATATCAATAGTGGAATCGATTCAGTCATCATGATATGCATCTGAATGGCTGATTTACTTTCATAACGATAGAAATTATTGTCTAATCCAACGGTCAGTTCGTGAAACCTTTCTTAAAAGGTTTGTACAAGAAGTGCTTACCCTTCAACACAGCGTAACGATAAATTAAAGGGACTCAGTTGTGGATCCATACAACTAACCAACACTATAGATTGTCGGAAGGATTCTGAATGAAGCAGTTGTCATGATAGAGGACAACGATAAGTGTGATTCCAGTGCGATACAGTGATCCAGACCCTTGAAATGGAACTGATTTTGTTCCAAAACTTGCAGGTTTGTAGACTACAGACTAAAACTAACCTCCAAACAGAATAACCGAACATCGAGAAGGCACCAGTGAGCTACTTGCAAATTGTTTGGTGGTTCTGTGAAAGATGGAGATAAGCAGATTTTGTTTAGGATTGACCTGGAAAGGCTAGCCGTAGATGATGCTGAAATTACGAAGGTCATATTAGCTTCTGGTGAACAGAACGGCTCGGTTCTATTTAACGTGTGGCAGGCTGTCTTGGTATGGTCAATCGGACATGCACCGACAGAGGACATTTTTATCGGACCACACAAATCTTCGTCTGCTTTTATATTCAAGTAGGCCATTAACAATCTATTTTATTTTTACTCTGTTTGAATATACCTTCTTACTGCTACATTCAATAGCTCAAACATGGCATTTACTCTCTCGCATTTGATTCGTGATCTGTCGCATTCAGTAGTTTCTTCTTGCTTAGCTTAACCGATTCCTATGGTCTGAAGAAGATTCCCTCCCCAGAAACAGATTCAACAGGCTGACCTATGGATCATATTAGTCTTCCATTAGATGTGACCGTCACCGAATTATATTAGAGAATTCTGATTCGTTTGGTTGTGCCTACCACATAAGACGAATACGAAAATGCTAAGACACAGCGTTAACAAATTGAATTATATACACATATTGTATAGAGTAAACAGTTCTCACGGCTGATCAGTGCTTTTACATTTCTGTTATCGGCTACCATAACTATATTTGAGGTGATCGGGTAACTTGAGCATCGCACAATATTTTGTGAAATCATTTTGTTGAGATAGATTAGTGACGTGTACTGAAGGAATGATGACACATTATTCAACATGGTCTTTTCAAGAAAACAGTTCGCTGTGAATATATATGGTACAGAAGAGCTCTACTAAGCATGAACTCCGATTGTAACGTTGCTCTTCAAAAGGTTCCTATGAAAATTCATTTGAATGCCGAAGTTCTGATTAACAGTGAATACTGTTCCATTTTATCATCATAATTCCTACGTACTCATTAATAATATATGCAATGCATTTTTTAACTCGTATTTTGTTGTTTTGTTGGCAAATATTATAAGCCAACAAGATACTCATGATGCATTTCAGAGAACTCTTCAGTTTCACGACTCATCAGCGTACCATCAATGTGCTAAGTTTAAACTAGTACTCATGTTACAGTAAAGAAGAACGCGGGAGTGATAGTGAAAATGTTTAAACCACTCTTGGTTTTGAAGTCCATCTTCCGGTGCCCAGTTGTTGCCACATATTCTGGCCTCTAGTTGGTTGTAAGTCGAAACCTAGCTGGGCCCATAGGTCTCAAATAACACTGTAGAAACAAATTTTTAAATGCCCTACAGTGCCTAAACATCTGATACATGATTTTCTAACCTTATGTTTGTGTTAACGAATGAAACTGAAATTGAAAAAGTGGGAGTGGAGAATTATAGCACCGAGGACATGAACTATGGTCAAACGGAGTTCCGTATGCAATGTTACCTTTGGTTCCCAACTCAGAGATCAATACTAGAAACACATGAGTGACACTTTTGTTCTTACTTTCTGTGTGGCGTCGAGATATCCCCTGTTCCACGCAGTTATACGGTTTCCTACAGGTCTGTTTAATCACATTCAGATGTGCGACTGCTTGGTTACTTGAAGAATTCTATTGAGCTGCGTTGGTATGGCTTATATGGCGATGTCGATTGGCAATGCCTCACGGGCTACGTGTGATGACCTGTGTTCCTCTCCAGACACATCCGATTTATGTTTCAGAGGTGAGATGCCGACTTACTTTATATGCGTGTTCCGAATTCTTGCAAGTCGTTAAAATTTAGTTCTTCCTGCATACTTCTTCTAGGCTGATAGGCGAACACTCTTCATCGAGATAGACCAAAGCTTGCTCAAACATGCTATCTCACTAAGCGCGTTCTCTAACATATCTGCATGCATGATGCCATATCTAAACAGCTCAAGAGCACATACTAATTGCCGTTATTTGGGAAGTGTTTCATCCGTCGTACTCTCTACTAAATAAGGGCAGTCTGGAAAAACCCATACTAGTTAAATTTTATTGCAACTCCAAGATTTATTCGGACCTGCACGAATTAAATCGGAAGTCCTCAAGGATGAAGGTTTCATCATCACACCATTTTAATGCACGTCATAGAGGCCAATATCTGATTAGGAGATATCTCCAGTCGGCATTCAAAAACTATCCCCGCAACTTCTGTGTGTAAAGTTCTAAGACAAAAGCGATCAGCCATTATCAGCAACATAAGTATAATCATCAGCAACAACATTGCTTAAATCGCTTTGGTTCAGTGCGCTTTCACTGAAAATTCTTTTATTCCGTATTTTTCTGTTATCTTTGAAGCCTCTTAACATCTACCTAACCACTTCACCGTTATCTGACCATTTTCCGTCAACTTTGCAGTACGGTCAAACAGAAAGGCAAGATTTACTCTTTTGGCTGAATTTTCTCATATTCCTGAGGGATATATTTTCGAAATGTGCAAACTTATAAAATCTAGCATACAGTCAAACCATTCTGTTCACTTTTTTCTGTAGCTTTCACTATGCGCACAGATTTTAAAAATGACTGTACCAAGTTATTCTCATAAAAATGTTGTACACTAATCAACTTAGTGTATGAGCAGTGTAGTAAGTATATTGGGAAACTAAACGGCAGGTCTCAACGCCAAGTAGATGAGACAGCAGAAGTGACTCTTAGAGCAGTGTGTATACACTATCAGGGACCTGTCCATTTGTGTGGATGCGCTTCAGCCGTATAATTCAGTGAACGCGTTCCTTGTCCTAATATTTTCACACTTCTGTAATCGATTTCATGGAGTAAACAGCTTCGTAGACGATGCGTCTTGTGCGGCCAAAATAGCTCGTGCCTTGACCTGTAACCACCTGATATGAAAGTAAACATCATTTTTCCAAACACCAATCTGATCCGGGTGGATACCACAGTTCTCATGTTTTATGACAGACAAACTATACATGATAAAAGTATTTCTTCGTGTTGCAGCAACAACACTAACAGCGTTCCTAAGACCGATTTGTTTTGTATATCAATTCGATTTGTAGTCAACGATTAGACAAACACACTGAATCGCTGAATAACAGCCCATCTTTTATCCTTCAAAATAATTTCATTACCAGTGTCGCTTTCAATACGGTAAAATATGTCGGAAGTAACTGTCTAATCTCAACGAGATAACAATTTTCTTTCAGCCTGAATCCAATTTGTTTTCCTTCCCAACTATTGACCTAATTCCACCGACGAAGTTGTGTGGGTTTGTTTTTGAATAACTAATCTGCCAGATATCTGTTTTATGGCGTAAATTATGCCGTTAAAAATCAGTCAAATCTTTTCGAATTCCTTGTAAACTTGTTTAGTTATTTGGGAGCGTCAACTCTCTCCTGTCACTTGAAAAGTTCAAAAATTGTGGAATGTTGTTCTTCACTGACATGTGAGAAGAGGATCAAACGGATTCTTCTGCTTAAGTAAACACTTAACTGCGGATTTATGTGTCTGAGCCGTAAACACGACTAACGTTATACACATGATGTACAACACACTGACTCCGTGGGCAAGGTGTGAATCACTCTCATATAAAAGAGGAGTTGGATACAAGTTTTATGCAAACGGTTTGTTTTCCACACACGTTATATATTATGGATCAGTCGTATTTGAGATGCATGGAAGTCAGTGAACGTTTTGTTCCTCTACTCTATGACTAAACATATTTTACCGCGTTTTCCACATGTGGTTAAAAACTCAGAGAAAAATAAGACTCACATATGACAGCCTAACATCTGTACAAGCAATAGGGAAACTTTAATTTATGGTGGAGATCCTGGAAGAAAAAATCCAAGTTAGGTTTAACTTACAAACTTGCCACCGGAAGTGAATCTACTGAAATTCAGGTCGACACGCATTCTTGTTACCTAACCGGTAATAACTAAAATATAGAGCGTTTTCGAAAACAGCATAATAATTCGAGTTGGACTGAATGAACGAACTTGACTGTATCAGAAGACCTGATCAGATGGTTGAATTACCGCTACTATCAAATTATCCGTCCATTCTATTAATTTTGCTTTATCAAAACTACTATCAAATTGACTGACTGAGGTTTGAGATAATATACTAAAGACCAAAGACTTCCGTCCATTATTTTACTGCTCAGTACTCAACAATTTACAGAAAACTTTGTTCGATCCCTGGTTGAAATTTCGTTAAACTCAGAGCTCATGAGTAGTCAATGAAGATGTCCTTACCGAAATTTGGACTCTTACGATCTTCTGTGATCAGGACAACATGGAATGTTTATGTTTTATTAAATACACTGCTACATTTCTCATACTCTCGAAATATTAGGCGACATATATTGACAGAACGATTCATACTCATATCTGCGGCCTTTAGACCAAACAGAACGAACGTTTGCCTTCCTTAGCTTCCTGTTGCTCACTGGCTGATATCGGTCAGCCGTTTTGTGGTTGGCCTTCAAACGATTTCAATCTATGAGTGAAAGGAAGCGCAACAGCCAAGGAAACTAATTAACATACATTCTTGAAAACCCGTTCGTTGTGATCCCGTGGATAAGTGTTTGAATTAGAGTCTGCCATCCATTCACGGGTTCGACTCTCCGGCGTGTGTAGTGCAGATGATATCTAGCTAGATCGAAACAGCTGTACATCACTTCGCTGGTGGTCACTGGGGCCAACCGTTTGTGGAAACAGTTTTTGACGCGAAAATACAGTTTGTGCAGCAACACTGCCATATTTAACATCTCCATGCTTCGGAAGATTCACCCGCGAATTCTGGCTGAAACTGTTACCTGTATCACTTTAACTAAAGAAACGGAGTGGAAACGGAAGACATCTCAATTAGCACATATGTACATATGCATACATAAACATATGAAGAGGAAACACCACTGTTCATATCTGGTCCGATTGTCTAGTTAGATGTAATCTCCAAGATTACAGTAGAATTATGCGAAAGATTAGAACTGCCCACTACAAAGCTGTCAGCCAACTGGAATTTAGCCAGTTTACAATTAAATGGCCGTACTGTTTTCAGAGGTTTCAATTACTTAGCATACTTTCGCACAGTGGCTCAATGTCAGAGAATAGCGTAGTAACAGTTTGATGGGGTTACACTGAAAAGCTGGCAACTGAAAACTTAAAAAAGATTTGGTCTTCTGCAGTTGAGTTTGCCCTGAAAGGAATGCATGTCACCCGCTTGACCGAGTTAAGGTTGCTTATTCGTCTATCTTCACAGCATTCCAGTACATAACCATGTTCATCACAAACTCTTGAGTTACATGATACGTTAGGGCATGTTATTTTTCTCACTGGTTCTGGTCCGACCACAGTCAAGAATATTTTACAATTGGGCCTCTTCTAAATTACCAGATCTGCCACATTACTTTCAAATACTGTTTTCCATTCTCATGTCTGAGCACACTGACCAATTTTAAGTGGCTCGGGGTGGATATGATTCCGTTTTTTGATCAATACTTTTAACATGATGATGGGTTATTATGAACCGACTCCCTCAAAGTGTAAAAGCGGATTACGGTTACGTTTTTATGACATTTTCAACTATCTCCTTCTTCAAGAAGTCCTAAAAGTTTTACCTGTCAGAAACTCAATCGGAAAGCATATTAATGAATCCAATAGCACCTTACCAAAATGCGAATGCAAATACAATTCGTTCACAACGTAGTCAGCTTGCTTCCAATATAAGTTTCATTAATGCAGTCTGAAAGAAACGTTTCCTTAAACCTGTACATTTTTGTCAAGTGAGTAACACTATCAGTAAGAAAATGACCAATGCTGATGAAGATGACGTTATCTTTATCGTAAACATTGTCTGTTGAATTATGAAATTGTTGAAGTGTTAACATCTTTCAGGCTTATAACCTGGAAACGAACCATTCACGGAAATCGTGCGTAACACTGGTGAAAACTGCCATCTCACAAATATATCTGCTTCTAATAAAATTAACTGCACGATTATGAGAAGAGAAAGCAAGAAGTGACTAACTTCCGTGAGTTTCTTTGCCAGTGGTGGGCAGAACCTATAAACTGTATTGTTCGTCCCGTAAATGTTGATGCAACTTGGGTAATCAAATATTTCAAATGAGGGTAGCTGTTGGAATGAAAACACTGACTTATAGTACACGATTCGAATACTGAATATCACGATGTTCATTTTAACAGACTAAATCGCCAAGACGTGTTATTCTTGTTTTCTACTACACATATCATTAACTGTATCGGATGCCTTTTTTACACAATGCGTTGAGTTTCCAAACGTTAGTTCACCGTTTCTCTACAAGTGTTATTACATTACATAAGCCACGAAATAATTTTTGAGTAATCGTTTGACGCTTATCTGTGGCCCATTATGAGTTTCACAAGCTATTTCCACAAACTTTTCATGTGTTATGTGAGCAAAGCGGAATAACAATTTAAAGATAGATTACATTGGTAACCGCACAACTCGGAATCCGTAAAACATCGACCAAATCAATAAATTATGTGTCAGTACCGTGAAATTCATAATGGGCCACAG
>LUCH01002376.1:0-12179 GCA_013368495.1 Paragonimus heterotremus
TTTGATTCGCTTCGTGTCTGTCGCCCATCTATGGCAATCGCTTTGTCCTATAAATCGAGAGCTTCTGTGGCCTTAGTTTGTCTCGTCTTGTCTCGTCTCGTCTCGTTCGTCCAATAGACGGTGTGGCCGTATCTCTTCTGATTTCTCGGTTTGGGCCAAGTGACTGAGCGCGTATCTAAGTGACGATCCAATACTAACCTTTACAGATCTGCAACATTTTCATCGGCGAATCTTGCGTCTGGACGTTTCATGACCGTAAGTTAGAGAGTTTGCGATACCAAAAACCCTATAACGGTTTCAATCGTCCACTTCAAATTTACTAATGACCTACTACATCATTTTACTGCTCAGCATCATTTCGTTCGACAATCAGAAAAAATGTGCCTCGTCGTTGTGCACGAATAATTTTGAGGTTTCCGATATATCACACTATGGCTTGGTTTATGACTTAACGTCAAACAGTTATGTTAAGGGAACCAACAGGAAAAGAAAGGTTTTCGTAATGTTGCTTGATGTTCGTTGTTTAATGGTCACTTCTCGACCGATTTTGTCCCTGTTTGAACTCATCAGCTGAAGATATCTTGATCGGGGATCGAACCGACTGTCTTTCGCGTTACGAGAGACTACTCTTATCTGCTCGACTTCCTTTTTCGGCCAAACTACTGAGTTTAGGGTTAGCTCTCTTTTGCAACGGCGAGGTCATAATGAGTACTGATTGTTGATGAGGTTTCAACCCCACCGCCCCTGACCGTGGAGGCGTATGTGCAGAGTCGACTAAAGTAGTTATATTTTGGAAATGCTCATGCGTAGAATCTAACCCTGAGAATAAGTGTTCCTCCTGTCCGACAAATTTAAAAACCAACTGTCTAATGACGTTCCCTCTACAGTACTGTTTAAGACCAGAACAAGCATTTCGACCATTTCCGAGGCAAACTGAGTTTGACCCGATTCGTTCTTGAATGAATGAGCATGTTAAACGTAACGTTTCGTGGCATTCGTACCATTTTCATTTTCATTGTGATAGTAACCAGAATATCCCCGTTACCCAGAGTACCAGCATGTCACAATGCTGTTGGTTTTTCCGCACGCACATTGTTTTTGAAATGATCATGTTCACAGAAGTTGTCAGTTAAAATATCCGGGACAAAAGTGTCCTGAGTTGTTTTGAGTGCAACACTACTCGATCGGAAATCATCACACTTCAGAACCAGCTTAATTATGATTGTCCGATTTCGTCACGTGCGCTGTGTGTTCGGATACGATGCGTGTGCATACGCGTGCAACATCTTGGAAGCTCTCGAGATCAGTCTTGGTCGTTTTCACCAGGGTTTACAAATATATATGTGAAATGCAAATGAAGATCAGAACAAGTCAGGTGAGCGATTAAAATGACTGATATACATGTGGGAGCGTTGGTGAATGTCACACGTGCCTATCATGAGACGCGCTCTCATCGGTGTCAAGTTGTTTGTCTTTGTTTGGGCTTCAACCTGAGTTTAAACAATTGAAACACTGAGTTCCCTTCGAACAATTCACCACCAGTTCACTCGCAGCTGCAGTGATGTTTACACGGGCAGAACAGATCGGCAACTATCATAGCGAGTCGCTGAACGCATCCCGAAATGGTTGAAACAACTGATGATGCGTCAGCCTCAACTTGATGAGCCGACTACTGGAAATTCAAAGTAATCGATTGCTTAACACATCATGACGACAGGTCATTAAACTCGAAGTTTACCACGACTTCAAACCTCACTCCAGCTGGACGTGAGATTTACGGACACCTCTAACCACTAGCACCTCTTTACAGGCCAAAGGAACCAATGCGACCTGTAGTATGATGGATTGAGAATAACACGGTCAGATGATTTCCGCTCAGATTTGACCACTAACCACCTTCTGGTTAGGCAAAGCCGTTGACCCGTACCACTTCCCGGTCAAAGCCACCAGTGTGAAGTGCGCCAATTAAGATTGGCTATCACTTTGGGTTAGTTGGGCCAATCACGCTCTTGCTGTCATGCATGAGGCTTTAACGTGGAAATTCTATTGTACCAGTTTATATTCTAGGGGAACCAAGCGGTTATTCTAACGGTTTATTTCGCAACAGCCATTTTTCGTTATTAGTGGTTTTGTTATAATCCGGCCTTGTGCAATATGAGGTCAGGTACGCGTTGATTATAGTGGTCATTTCACAGGAGTATTGGTCGGGGTTTAACTCCGACTACGGTGAGGTGGTGCACTGAATGTAAACTTCGCGAAAAAATTTTTGGGTCTGCAGTTTGCTGTTGACCGAGTCGTGTCTAAATGCTCTTCGAGGCGGAAATCTGCGAAAAATTAGTGTTCAGCTTGTGTTGATGGTTTCATGGGAGACGAATTGATGAGACATTTGGACACTCATATGCAAGCCAACATTCCGTAACAGAACAGAACCAATTAAAGTTGTCCGAAAAAATTAACCCGCCCTTCACGTGAGATCAGTAGCAAAGAAAGTCCGGAGCCAAAAGTTGTGTATAATACCAGCACCATTAAGATGTTCGCGAACAGTAAGGTCATTATCTACCCGCAAACTTCATGCAACGAAATCAGAATATTGTTAACCATTTACGCATTTACACGTTTGGCAACTCATCAACCATCTTTTCCCACTCGACTTTGTGGATGATCTCCACTACTCCATTCAACTGAACACAGTTTCGACGTGCTTGGCTTCCAGAATAACAAGCAGGAAAAATAAAAGGAACTGACTAACATGCCGAATGTGGGCTAACTGATCGCGGTTTCTCCGCAACCCGCGAGGAGTTCTGGACGAATCGGTGGTGCCGTGATCAGTTTCACAGCACATATTGGTCTCAGTCCATGTATGATTTACGACGGGATTACTTGAAAGCACGAAGCTAAACTGTTTGACACAACATTGTTCGGACAAATTTAATCTGTTTATTCGTTTGAAATGCTGAAGGCCGTAAGCGTAGGTGGGTAAGAAGTGGTTAGTGTATTAACGGTTGTCATATATCAAAAGTCAGATGGGTGAAAATTACTGTGTTGATGATAATTAAAATAATGAGGAAGGACCGCAACAAGATGTTTACTCATCGTGGATGAGCAATGTTTAACGGGTGCCGATACGCAAAATTCAACTAACTGGGAGCTAAGACAATACACTCTACTTACCCGTACTGCACAAACACGGCAAACCTGCCGTGTCCAGATAGATACCTATTGTTTCTTCGTTCAGTGCTTAAAAAATTGGACCATAGCCTATTCTAATACACTTTTGAGTGTTGTGAATGCCCATACTCTTTTTTGGCGACAACCCATCCTACGCTTTACTTTTTGTGTGTTGTTGTTGCCGCAGGGTAGAATAAAACCAAATGTCCCTAATATTCTTAAGCACTGTAAAAGTACATGGAGTGGTTCCCACAAATGCGGTGGCTTATTCGGTCTGCCGTTTTTTGGCTGTTCAGAAATTATCTGGGTGCAGTGACGCGTTTTTGTTAGTACTACACTCGATAGATACCGGAAACTGAAAAATAATCTTCAGCTATATAGATGTGCGTACAAAATGCGCGGTAATTTGTGCATTTACTGGCTGCAGATCCACTAAAGTTGGTTGGCGGAATTTGAAATGAGTTAACCATCTATAATCCGTCAAGACTAGACAAGAAAATGTTCTAGGCTAGTAAAGCTTACCGTCGTTTTAACCCGTTATAATAAGGGCTGTGATTTAGAGTAACCGTTCTTCTGGTCTTCATTCAAGAAGGTTATAATCGCTCTGATATAGTTGTGGTACTGCTGTGTTAATAGACTTTAAGCTAATAAACCACAATGAAGTAAGATAACACGCCATACTTTTTCGAAGAAAGATTCCGGAGTAAAACGGGTATTACTTCTGTCCTCGTCCATGATTAACCGCAGTACCCAGCGACTATCAGTCTTCCTAACTGACATGAGTAGAATACTGTCAAGCAAATATGCCCACGGCCACTAGACATTATAAACCACAGGGTGAGATTTACAAGACGGTTTGCGAGATAAAACGAAAAGTACATGGTAAATCGCAAGAGTTTATTGTACACCGTGTGCTACAAAATGATGAGGATCGCAGCCTCGTCCATGTAACAGGGTAAGCCTGCAGATTAAAACAAAACAGGTGGTCGTAAGTTCATGAACACAAGCGGATTCATTCAAACATTCACACGCACATTGGTGTCCTGATAAATATGTCTAATGGCAGCCGACATTTGATTCTTGCAATGGTTCAGGAATAACAGACAATAACCGCAAGTATTGTATCCCTTAATGCAATAGCTTATATGAGGTGATTTGATAAAGCCTGAACATCATTCGTGTGTAAATGCAAATTCTACGTTAGCAGGAAGATTTCATCCATACTCTTTCGGAATGATTACGATACCCTAATCTCGCTGTTGATATAATTAAGCAGTTTTATGCCCCGTACCAGTGACGAGGATTTGAACGTTCGTCTAAGTGGTCTTGAGGTAACCGTCTTGACCAGTGTACTACGCACTTCACATTACTCACGATTAAATTATTATAATTGGATATTTGCTAATTTCGCCCTTATATTATTCATAGTTTATTCAACCTCCTCGGCAGAATACGCAGTTAATTCTAACCGATAACCCCTCCATAAGGACTTATCAGACGAGTGATTGTCACAGACTTCATTAAACTTGCTGGTTAGTGTTACTAGGATTAAATCCCTTTGTGTGCAAGGGTGACGAAGTATGTGATTGCGACCGAAATGATGTGTCCATATGTTGGACCATTGACAGACGTGATCAAATGTGCATGGCTTTAAATTTATATAGACTGAACCCGCTACTACTCAGTAGTAAAAAAGTTCAAAGTAAACTTACGTTAATGTATTTTTGAAAATTCACTTTCGGAAATGACAAACTTCAGTTTGCTGCTGTTTTTATGGTTTACACTGGTCTGGCACCCTGAATTATTTGCATGTTTTCTTCGCACCGACGAGCAACTTGTCTACAAAATATTTCAACTTTTAGGAAAGACGTGGACCACGTGATATTAGTTGGGCAACATATTTATCGGTTTATTAGCTTCATAAAAACGTCTCAGGTTCTGAATCGGAAATCGAGTTGGTTGTGTTAGTTTGCTCTGTGATTACAATACTCTCTAATCAAATTTTATGTTGGCAACAACTCTTTCGATGTTTTCAACACATTTTGTTCTCAGACTGTTAACGCCAAAACGCGACAGCAGAGCTGTCCGACACAGAGAACCGATTAATCATTAGTGTCTAATGAGAAGTTGTGAATAACTTTTGGCGATTATGACATCGATTTCTCCTGAAAAAATCTGCACCTTTACCTTTAGGGCAGCATGATAATGAGCGTGAGCTATTCACTCTAAGTAACTGGTGAGCCTTCCAGAAGATAAGTCAGATAAAACTCCATAAACTGCATTCGTATGAATCGTAGCACTGTTAACATAATCCCCGGATGAGCATATGATTGGATAGAACCGTCCCGCATTTTATTTATAACGGAGTTTGGCGCACTTGAGTTTCACATTTTGGATCGCAACAAATCCAATATTCAAACAGCCTGTTAAATTCGGCTTAGGTTAGTTAAAATCGATAGGAAATTTTCAAAGAACGGACATCAGTAATGAAAGTACACTTTCCTGTGGCCCGCTTTATCGCATCTAGGCGGCGAAAAATGTGGTTATGGCACAATTGTATCGTGGATCGGTGCAAGTGCAGGAGGCATACACATGCTTAAATGCGTTTTCATTGGGACCGTCTAGTGGGCCTCTTGAAAGCTAATACCCCGTCCAGTGCTCCATTAATGCATTGTTAGATTTTTGGAAGTTTGGCTGTTTAGGTGATCATTTATTTGGTCCACTTTACAGCTTACAGCGAATGATGTGTCTATATTTTGACATAATCGTCGCTTTCCCCAAGAAGGTATGCAACTGATGAGCCAGAAACCCCTGACGGCCTGAATTAAAATTCTTACAGTTGAGGTGATTTACCTAATCGAGAAAAATTCACCCGTGAGTTGCGTGGATGTAAATACCGACCGTATATAACTGGGTACGGCCAACAGTTTAATCGTGATGGATAATGTCATCCATTCACGTTACATTCAATTCATATAAACCACGGTAAACATTCATCATTCATTCTAAAGGAGTACCAGTAATGAGCTTCGTTCGTCTTTCAGAAGCGAGCATCTCTGTGTGGGGTGGCAGCGGTAGGTTTTTGTATGCTGTCGACCGGTTTCCATAGCTGGGCATGTCGGTGTGCATTCACTGCGTTTATCGGGCGGCGTGGCTTTACTACAGTCAGGTCAGTCTGGTATTTTTTTCAACATATCACACCCAGGTGAAAAGAATGGCTCTATTGACAAGCCTTCGTAGTGAACAAGCGAGCAATCTGGAACTGCCTTGTGAGCGTCAAATGTAAATGCAGATAGACCTTTACGACTGAAACTTTTGGACACTCAGCAGCAGCATGGAATTGATCACAGAGTACAACATTTCCACTTGAGTGCAAGGCGCTTATATTAGTAACCACTGTTTGGTCGCATCTCTCAGGGGACTTTTTGGGGGGTAACGTGATAAGTTTCCATAAAAGTATCGTAAAAGAACGCTGCGACACCGAACAACACGTATAATGATCAACGTTTGGGCTTTTAAAACCTATCTGATCGCTATTAACCCCTGTCCAGAGCGTTGCCACGTGCTTTGTTGGACATAGCATTTGTGGAAAAGCTGCAGGTAGAACATGAATACCAATCAACAGCCGAACGAAGTAGAGCATATCAAGTGCTTCTAACAAAAATGTCTGCGTTGGACAATCAAATTTACTCCATTTATGCACCTCGATGGGTGAGAGTTCAACATTTGCAAACATCACCATCAGACTAGGGACAAATAACCGAGTGAACTAGAATTACACAAACATCCGAAGTCAGTAAAAAAATGTGACCAACAGCCACAATGAATTTCAATTCAGAAGAATGATTGGTCCTGCCTCTTGACGAATTGAAAGGCAAAATGACCGAATTTGGAAGTAAAAGTCGAGTCAAGTAACAAGTGAAGTAGGGAGCGTAAGACTGGATGTCTTCAGATTTCAAGTTGGAGAAGTTGAAATTAATTTCGAGACGCCCCAATTCAGAGGGTTAGATGGATCAAACAGAATGTTGCAGATAAAAGTGTGAGTAACAATAGTAAAATCAATAAACTGCACGTAAGAATTTCGACTATGACATGCTAGATGATTTTTGAATCTTACGAACTACATAAAACCTTCTGATACTAAACGTAGGGAAATAACAGCCGAACATTAGTTTCAACTAAGAGATGCATGTACACTAATAATTTAACTGATTAAACTACTTTGAATAGAGTGAAACCCTAAATATGGAATATAAAACTAGGCTTATGAATTCTGTCGCTGACATCCATCACATGAGGTGACTGAATCATCTTGTTATTCACAGTAACCCCCAGATGAATATTAACAAGCAATTAAGGTAAAATTCTTTCATTTCCATCAGAAAGTGAGCAGAATATTTCACAGACCAGCTAGTTCTTTCCACTGAAATAAGTTTGTGGCACGTTTATATTCAGTAGCTGGGGATTCTGGTTTCCATAAGTTGAACACTCGCAAATTGTTGGAAGGGTAGCATTCCAGTAGAATTTCAAGTCGGCCTCTTTCGAAAAGAAGCACCAGACTCGAGTTTTGATTTTGTTAGTACACGTCGGTAGTGTATATCTCTGCCGTTGCTGGAGTCATCAATTCGTATTAGCAGGACAGATTCTGTCTCATCTCCATGCGATCGGGCAACCTGAGCACTACTCAAAAGCGAATGTGACTGGGCGTTCAAGCAGGACGATTCAGTCGTGTCTAATGTGCAGTCATTGACTCAGTGATCAACACAGGTGACTCATGAAGGCATGATCGGAGTTCTAGTCCCGGCCGTGATGACGATCACTAACAGGGGCAAGACTCGAATCTAGGGCTTGTTTTCAAAAAGGGTTTATTGAGCAGACCATGGGAAAAAAACAGCTGTGGTTTATTGCAAGTGGCGTCTAATTTATGTAAAACTCTTGCACGTGTTGAATGGCGCACTGTGACGCTATGGCCAACTTGGAAATCTTGACAAACTGTTTTAAAGCGTGCGAAGGGAAGATGGTGGGATGTGCTACCTATTCTCAAGTATTCTATGAGTTCAATTAACAATGAATGGATAGATGCATAGCACCAATGTAACGTAAACATAGAACAACAGCGTGAGGAGACTGATCTCTGGTGAACACACGAAGACCAGGAGTGGGCGTTGACGGGCTTGGATTTTGACTAATAAAATAATCGCATAAAAGAACAGCGGTTTGGAAGGGAATGTCAGACCCATTGATAAGCTGAAGTAACTTATTTCCACCAATGTTCTTAAGAATGAATTCAATATCTAAAAAACAAAATATAATGGGACTACTTGAGTGAGAACCCCACTAGCGAGGCCTGAACACTGATAAGTCAAATGACTGAAGTCACTTGAACTTCCATTAGTTTTACAACCTAGTTCAATGCTACAAACGCGCAAGAGTTTGGGTAAACCCCGGCCCCTCCATTCTAAAAATGGCGCGAAGTTTGCCATTTTCTAGCAGCCATCAGTTTTCTGGTATGCAATACAACAAAAATATATCTCAGGCTGTAGTTCGCACAAGGCTGGACATTTCTTAAACACAGTTTATGACAAACCGTCTAGTCCCTTCGTTTTGTTGATTTTGAGCCATATAATTTAAGCATAAACGGTTGAACCCTAAGTGAATTCAGGTGCAACAGCAAGAACTATGCCAGTGCTTGAAAAAGATTGTTCGTTGTATCTTTAAAATCACTGGCAATTGAGAATAACATTCAAGAAATGGTACGAAACCACTACCCAACAGCCGGCCACAAAACTAAAATTAAATGACACTTACACCCTCCCGAAATGGCGAAAACTCGCAAATTTTAAAGTTTTAACCAACCTTTATCAGTCTACCTTGAGCCAGCGTAGTCAACTGAACTGATAGTCCAAATCTGTCTACGCGTTCATAACTGAATTGAAAGACGACGGCATTTTTCTCCACTCAAGTCCTACATCAAGACAGTCAGGGACGTGCGAAAAAACCCCTATTACAAATAACGTCTTCTGACATCTCAGTTTAAATAACACGAAGGGGCTTTGTTTTGAAATTTTAAACAGCCTCAAAGCCAAATCAGACAAGACATGAACGGAATCTACTTGACCTGTCTACAAAATGATAGCCTTGAGATAGATGCAAAAAACTTACAATCTAATTCATAGCTACTGCCTCAACTGTTGGTCTTACGCCCCGAGTGATATGACGCTGGTATTCTACGGGTGCCAAAGATGGTTTGTCAAGCAGAGAGGTCATGCAGCTGTTTCCGCTATATCTCGCTGGTCATCACTGCGACTTACTAGTGTGCAGTTTTGTAAACGAGCCGGACACTACTATTAACACACACTATCTCCATACGGAAAAATCCCACATGCAAAAAGTCCAGATGTTTGACTAGACAAGTCGACAACAAGGTCAGTTTCACCAGCGGCTAATGTAGGCGAGATGAGGGCCAAGGTAAACTGACGTTGTCGTTCGCATCTCATAAAGATGAGTCATCTTTTCAGTGCCGTTCTTCTACTGACGACGACCGATGCTGTGAAATCTCAGCTATAACAAAGACATCCTAGTGACACGATCTGATGACCAATGGGTTTGGTGCATACTTTACGGTAGACTGGGATTCGATGGGCAACAGCCTACGTGGGATTTTTTTAATGAAACAATTATGGGCACCAGATTGATTCCACTGACTGGACTATAGTGTTTCTACTTGAATAAGACTATTAAAAATGTTATCTATATTAAACAGATCGGTCTGTAAAGGGAATGAGGGCTCTTTGACATGGTCTAACCTTGTGGTTTCCAGAATAAAATCGTCTAATTGCTTAATATATGAAATTAGTTTGTTTAAATATTTTTCGTATTCACCGCTGTTAGTTACGTCAGCTGACGAGAACATACGAAATCGTAATAACATCTTGCCAAACCGGTCTTCTGATTTCTTTATTCTAATTATGTTTCCTTTACTTGTCATTCAAATATCCTGTCAAGGTTGTCCGAAACAGATATGAAATCGACAAGATGGTCGATTTTACAGATATTGTGATACACTCAAATCATATGAAAAGTACATAACCACGCGAATATTACCTCATTATCAAGTTGAAACAGATGGTTTCTGATAGCCATCTGCATTTAACAGTTTTAATTGTCACGACTAACAACTTTCACATCTTTCCGATCAAAACAAAGTTATCGATGAGCAGCTCTAGAATGGCTGAATTAGATTCTGGTTCTGTTCCCATTGAAGCTTATCGACAACGCGCATGTATCCTGTTTCCACCGGAAGTTAAACTCTGATCTGAGTGGTTTTGCTACACGTATGTTGACCATCGATGCCATTGTGGGGCAAAAATTTTGAAACAGAAGCAAACGTAGGTAGTTGGTTCAGTGTTCAAGTGTATATTTCCTTGTTATGAAATTCTTAATTTGCAAGCTATTTACTTTCTGGCCTGAAAGTTCAAGAAGTCACACTCTTAAGTCAACATACATTCTGATCAGTATTCTCGCATTTCGCAGTTATCAATTAGAAGCTGTCGCAATGCTAGTGTAGCCAGGTATGGTCGTGCTACAATCACGACTGTTATTCAAAAAACCACTTGTCCAGGAACTGAGGCTTGTCAGTTGGTGAGTGGTATAATTGTTTTATTGGATAACATTCCACTGACCTGGATGACTACAGAGTGAACCTGATGGGTCATTTGTTTTGGAAATCTTTTACAACTACGATCGTAATGTACATTCCGGCAAACCGGTGTATGGTGTATGTCCACCTGTACTACGTGGACGGTAACAGATAAAACCTGTAAATATTTTTTTGCACTGACAGGCTGAAAAGTTACCGGATGTTCTACCGGTGGTGTCTAATTAATTCAGTGATCAGTACTGCGCAAGTCTGGTTCAATGTATATTCACTGAATGGTCATCGCTACACGTTTTGATTGAACACTTTTTATCGATGTGATGTTTGAAGATCGTCTCCTCTTTGTTGACAGACTGATAACATCACCTTGTGTAAAACTACTGAACATGTTTTATGCAGTAACAGGAAATGATTGGTTATTATTATTTTCATTAGTTTATGCCAGCAGCGCACATGCTATACATACCAACAGGGGGGTTGGAAAAAATAAAATGAGTAAATGATGACATTTGTTCAGAAAACACGGGTACAATTAAATTTAACGGAGGAAGGATTTATCAGGTCAGCAGTAGGTAATCGATTACATGTTGCTGAGACGTGTCACTAGAGACAAGAATATTTAGGAATCAAGTCGAACTGTACTTCAGTTGTAGCAACACAAGCTGATAAAATTGTGCAACCGATGAGTGCAAATCCAACGGTTGAATTTCAAAAATTCCACTGTTTAACGTTCCGTCACAGTGCTCCTGCCATACAGAGGCCACCTTTCAATAACGAAACAACTTTTATGAAAAATGCTGTGTTGTAAGCCTACTTTTCTGAACCCAAATCTTTGAACTGATCACTTTCCAACTCCCTCTGTAGATTGCAACCATGGTTACAGTAGGTGCACGCCGCTAACGATTTTATCCAACATGTACCTCATAGTTTTGAATCGAGTCATCCGAAAGATAAAGGGTGATCCTCATATCAAAGGTATAAACACAGTCCGAGATAACCGTTATAGTTACTCAGAATTGACTGAAGTTTTCGTGTTGTCAGTCCATCTGACAGAATAAATCAGGTTCAAGTTTTCTTCTTGTCAGCGGTCATCATTAGTATGTATCTATAACATCTTCGGGGTTAGAGCTGCCAACATACATTCATTGGTCACACATGTTGACCACTGTTATATCGACATCAGACTAGGTAATACTGGCAGGCTCATCCAAGAAAGAAACTCGAATATGGAGCCTGTAATCGAAAAGGACTGGTTAAAATGTCGGGCAAATGAGAAATCTGCAATCAGTTTTGAGTAAGGTCCAGCTTCTGTTGATCGAACTCCTCACTATTTATCAATAATCAAAATATCGTT
>LUCH01002376.1:26058-46174 GCA_013368495.1 Paragonimus heterotremus
ATTGACCAAAACAGAAAGAGACCGTTTACTGGATCAGATCGGATGTACTTCAACCATGACCTTAAAGACTCCTCGGTTGTTTATGGTAGCTAAGTTCGGAAAATGATTGATCGTTCACTACCGCGGGATAATACTTCGACTCTCGTTTGGTAAACATAGAGAAACTTTGATATGTACCTCTCAGCATGAAAATTACATTAACGAAGGAATGAGAGAACGTTTCGTCTTTCAACCCATGGATGTCGAGGTCGATGAAGTGGATTTCATGCTGTGCGTTAACACAATTTGTCAGTTAAAAGGCCCAAGGGCATGCGAAAACGTCGTAAGGTGACGTAGGCGTGATCTCCATTTGATAGAGGTTACGACAGAAATAGCAAGGATGTATCCTGTATTTAGAAAGGGTTGATGCAATGTGGACAAGAAGTGGTTACTGATGGCGGTTTTATAGCAGCTGAAAGCATATTCTACTGTGAACATTAGTGCGCTAGTCTGCAACAATACACGTTGTCTATGTTGAACCCAACCGAAGGCACATGAATTGTGATAGTGGATGGTATGAAACATCGGTTGTCTGTGCACTTTTGTTTTTTTAAAACACATAATCCGATTGCAGATTCAAGCCGAAAAAAATGAAGAGTGCGCTTGTTGGGATATATCGCTACCACCAATTTGTCGAAAGGAATCTCTATTTTATTTCCGTCAATTTGACCTGTGAACCTAGAACCTCTGTCTGGCTGTCATCAGCGGTCACGATATGTGAGATCGTATCACTGCCTTCTTCAAGACAGATACATTCGATTTGGCACATATATACAACCTGTGGATATCTGTGTTATATGCCCTTCGACAGGTGATGCATACTGACAGTTGTGTAGCGAAATTATTCAAAATGTGGATGGTTCAGTCGAGGGAATGATGTTGCAGTGAGCTGTGATCAGACGGTACTTTCAGACTTTTCTGTGGATATTGGGCATAGTCGAGGAAGACGATGGTTCTCTTATTAGTCCACACTACTGAACAAGTGTCGCCAACTCGATTGTAAGAGTGAGACACAGAGTATACTATGTGGTAGCAAAAATGCCTTGCTTTCAGTAACGCTACTCTTTTATGTACTTTGTGGAATAACAGATTTGAAGTAGTCGTTTGAGTCATTGTGGTACACGTAATTCTTGACTGAGACAACATCCGTTCTTCCATCCAAGGTTAACGTGTATTGACCATTCATAAACACCTATCTTATACTGTTATTTACTATGGGATTGACAACCGTACATTATACTCCATTGCAGTATGCTCATGATCCTGAGGGCTACCCGCACTTTCCTAACGTGCTGATGTCTACGTTGTTATGTCAGCGAGGACAGCCAAAAGTTATATGATGGCTTGTCTACAATCCACGGGAATTCATATCTTACGATGTACTCCCGTGTTTATATCTCTCAGACTGTTGAAAGTTTGCAAGATTTTATTTAATGACAAAGAGGCTATTCAGTGAACGATGGTTTTCAATATGTCGAAACACGTCGAGGACTTTAACTACTAACCCAGTAATAATTTAACTTCAGCGTGATACAGAGATGCACACCCTCCACTATCGTAGTGAACCTTCAGATATTACACTGTTTACTTGTTCATGCGCAATTCGTAGCATTGTGTCTGTCACATAATCGATCCTGGACAATATGGAAATGTTTCATTCATTCAACGAAAGATTAACCGTCCGCTTCTTCGTTGGAAAGTACATGTAGCCCGGTCATACACCGACAGTCAAATAATAACCGTGTTCGAGAAATCCTACCGGGGCAGTCGATCCCCTGGATCATTTGGTGGATTCCATATGAGACAGTGGGACGGGTGGGTAATCGGGTCCAAATGTGAAATTTCCGAACTCCTGGCGTGGCTTCGTAGCTCAGCTGGTAGAGCGCTTGCCGCGTAGAGGCATGGTGTTTCTGTCGCTGGTTCGAATCCAGCCGAAGCCCTGACTTTTCACAGTTGGGTCTCATCTAAATAATAACCTGACCAAATACATTTTACTGTGGTCACGATTTTAAGATGTTCTTTTACACAGAAACCGTTGGGTTGTCATTTTAGCCGGATGACTTTGTATCAGACTGGAGTAAATGAATGATGTTCTCCAGGCTACCATTCCTGTTCTTTTTTGGCTTTCTTCGTCTTAGGGTTATTCATGAAAATTTAACTTGACGTCTCCCCATGGGATTTATTCGTTTATTGTAAGAACCACGGTTACCTTGTCAATGTTTCGAGAACCACTGATTTATGGTTGTTGTGTAGAATGAAGAAATATGCACTCTATTCTAATGCGTTTTGTATAATGGTCCATAGTGCTAACGGTTAAAGCTGTGCGCAGTGTAGGAAAACTGACAAGCTCTAATGAGTCTGCTCGTAATATTTTGCACGGAATTCTTAACCTACTAATGGTAATTCTAACAAAAACTTGTCTGGAGATAAATTCTGCCAGAAATAAAATGCCAAAACAAAGATTGACCAGCATATCCCTAATTAAATCGAGCAATTGGAAAGGCACTGGCATGAAGCCACAGTCATAAGGTGAAATAACAAACCTGAGTGGTTTGCTGAATGCCTGGGTGTTCCGATGACAAAGGGCCAACCAAAAGGGACGTCCATCCTCTCTGTACTTAATTCCTAGTGGCACAGGATAGAGGTTCATTCTGAGCTGGTTTGTCAATCAAAATGCCACAGTCATTGTTGCGTGTAGAGTCAAATTTTTGTCCGTTTGCCACTTCCGTGGTAACAAAAGTAAATATGAAACATGGAAGTCCAGACATTATTTAGTGCGTTCCGGTTTGATTTCAATGTTCCACATAAGATGTTATTGAACGCGCTGAGAAAGATACGGTTAATAAGACTAGGTTACAAACCGTGCTGTATATCCAAATTACTTACGACCTTGAGATAGTTAGTGTAATAATTCAACTTACCGACTGCAAGTTCTTTTCATATTAACATGTTACTTAGAAATGATGCTCGGATTTGACATAGCTTCAAGTTCTACACACCTTTCTTAAGGCAGAGGATGGCTAACGATGTGATTTTTACGGTGCTTCGGGCAGTGAAAGCAAAACATATAAATCAACCAAGTCGACTATCCGATAAACTGCGAAGAACTACTATCTAGCTTATGAAACTGGACATAATTTTAACCATCGCCTCATTGACGAATGCAAGTACACTATTTTTTACCCACCCAGTATATCTCTCTAAACATCCTCTTCCTGTCTCACTGTTTGAAAAGCTCTCAACCTGGCAAGCGTTTCTGAATTTCCGTCATTTATTACAAGAATGTGCTTGCGCATGCGTAGTAAATGCTGAGCAGTTGCTCTACTCAACTATCTATTATTTTGGAAGTTTAGAACAAAGCGACTCCCCCTACCAAAGGTAGGTTCTTGATCAGCTGTTGCGCAATCAGGCTGTCAGTGTGGTTAAGCACGTCCACGGTTGCTTGGCTAACAACAACTTAGTGAAAATAAATTAGTTTTATACAATTTGTATGCTTTACTCTGTTTTGTTTTGTGTTTAAAATCCGAATCTTTCTCACTTATAATCAAAACTTTCAGAGACCCTTGAAAACGACCTTTCCATCCTCTCAAGTGAGGACTACAAAGTGACACAAACCGCAAATAGATATCGCAGATACCGGTCCAATATGTGGTCTGTTTGTTTGTGGCAAGTTTGTAAAACTTTGCTGGAGCTTCTACTGATTTCGAGAACCTTGTAGGTCCGCAAAATATTGGCGACGAGACTTATGCTAATTTGATGGCTTTCTGATGATTATCGAAATTTAACATTTAAAATTTGGGCGCCACAGACACTTCTCTCATTGGGTAATCCACATGAATCCACACTAACTGGCAAACCGTGACCACCAAAGCTTCAGCGACGTACGACCGAATATTTACGTATCACCACCTCTGGTAACCATCGGCCCCGAACTCACTAATGCTGAAATACTTCACACACACCAACCTTGAAGTTACTGAGAAACAAGCTTCGTGTACACTTTTGTGACCTGACGAAGACTGAAAAACAAAACAGATCCGTTGTTCTTTGAAAATCTTCCTTAGATTTTGACCAGTACAAATATAGACTCATTACCGCCTGGATAAACATCTCGTCAATTCTCAGAGTTCGGAATGATTAACAATCGTCTTCCTGTAATAAATTTACTCACCGAAAATCAATCACAAATTAACCAAATATATTACTTCAAAAGGATTATTACCAAAAGGAAAGAGGATGTAGGGTATGATGTAACGGCCGCTTGACATACTAGATTTTGCACGCAGGAAGTCGTTCTGTTCACCCTGATAACCTCATCAAGGAATTTCCTGCTGAATGCTGGACCTTGAAAACTTACTTGAGCACTAATCGAAACTCAAAACGGACCTGCTGACCGCGTACTTTTATTGATTGTTCACATATCCTTAAGTATCAACTTCACTGTAGGGATCCAAATTGATTATAAATGTAAATGGTATGCGCCGACGGAATCTGTTGTGAACGTTGTTGAAACATAAATCACAAATATATGGATTGGTCACTTCATAAAGCACACTGAGACTGGTGGAAACCTTGCTGAAGTTGAATGGAAGGATAATTGGACATGCCGAAGTAGATGTTTCCGGTTTTATTATAAAGTAAATGTCACAAGACTTACCCAAACCTCAGCTAGTATAACCGCGTCATGATCAAACGGATTGCTGTAGTCTGACTATAATTCAAGCATCATTACGGGTGTAGTTATGAACATTTTGCTGACGCTTTAAGTTGTCAAATTTTACTCGTGATAAATGGAACGTTCATCCCAAAAATAATCTTCTGTTGATCTGGTAGCACTGACATTTTAGAATAACCGCTTCAAACTAAAGCGACACACTTCTCGGTTGTTCATTTATATCGGAATCGAGGGTCTAGAAAATGCTTGTTTAGAGAAAACAAAGTTAAGCACGTCACTCAGCTGCGAATACTTCAATTTTCCACCAAAGTGAGATAAAAGTTATTGACAGCATGAAATGATTTTGTAATTTTAATTTATTGCGAACATCCAATTTGCACTTGTTGAATGGTATAAGGGAAAGTACAAAAGTAAACCAATCAATTGCAACGGTTAGATCCACACCCACGGTATACTAACGTGAATTATTTGTAAATAACTACAGCTCTTACAAACCAACAGTTATTCACACATTGCGCAAACCGCCAATGAAATCCGTTGTATACAAAGCGGAGTTTTTTGTCAGACTAAACAAGAACCGTTGACAAAGTTGGGAGAAACACAACGTACTTTCTTAATTCCGAAATTGAGTTACATTGCCTAACCCACTAATTTAAAAGTATCATTATAAAAGTAACGTTTTAAGCCCATAGTGCTGATTCATTATTTTTTGTTTACGTAGCTATGTTTTGGAGTTGGCAAACATTGTTTGTGCGTAAAATCAGATAGGATAGCCCACCGTCAATCTCACCAAAAACGACAGTGATATAGCGCACGCAAGTCTGTTCGCGTGTAAAACTCATTCCACATGATTTCCTACCCGATATCATTCTCAACACATTTCGTTTTCATACCTCGAGTATTCCCTGTCACGAAGTTGACACTGATCCCTTTTAATGTCTGAGACTGACGGCGTGTTTTGAGTGATTCTAGCACACTAGACTATGCAAGTTGGTGATGCTGTTTCTACAACTGTTTACTCTTCAATTTCTTACTATCTTCCAAAGGGTGAGCAGTGTAGACGGTTCGATTTTGTTAACTCTGTTTATTATGATTGCTTTTGCTTAACCGTAGATGAATGGTTTTGTCTCGCTAGTACAGACGAGTACGCAACTGTTCATTAACGTCTGGGATAAACTGATCTTTCGCCGCGGGTTTTGGCATGTAGCTGCATTTTCATAAGCCACATTTTAGCCACTTATTATCATATGTTAGCCGTTCCTCAACATTTTAACAATTGTCCATTATAAGCAAATAGACGTGTTTAGAAAGAAAGCACTTATATACCATGTTTGAGTCGTCAACTTGTCTGTCGGAGTGCTTGGACTGAGCACAATATATTGACACTTTCACGTGGATACTATAATGTAAATACAATCATAAAATTGATAAAGTTCAGTAGTTTTGTCAAACAATGGCCACGGTTGATTGGACACAATGGCAGCCCGTTCGGTCAGCTTCTGTGCATCGAGTTGCAAATTAAACTGAAAATCATCTAGCGGTGGAAACGTTTGATACTTGGATAAAATGACAAAAGTCAACTGGCGACGGTCTCAGGTTTAAAAATTGACTAGGTAATTAAAATAACACACGGCAGGAAAACCAGTAATATAAACCTCCAAACACAACTCAAATTCGGGCGGTCCAAAGAGGAAGTGGTCGACAGGATTTGCCTGAGAAAGTCTGACGAGAGTTCTGTTCTCGGCGGTGGCAAAAATGCACATTATTGACTGGCTCTAACGAGAGTGAAGCTCGTTTTCGGTGTTTAGTTTTGTAGAGGACGGACTGAAATGTCTGTTTGAACGCAAAAGCTGCGGTGATGTGCAGATGGCATTCAGCTTGAAACTGATCATTGCCCCAGGTACAAGGTCCGGGTATGACGTAGATACAACTTAACAAAGAATGACAGCACGTATGACGTCCCCGAAAAATTGGTGAAAATGATTCGTTCGAAGAACGATCAGGTTGGATGCAAATGACGAAATCATTACAGCTTTGTGTGATGCACACGCATAACCCTCACAGAATGTAACAAAAAACACGAACGAAAAACATTCTGTTTATTGTGTAAGGATCTATTCATTGAAAGTATGAGGTTTACCAAGATATGAAACAATTACATTACTCGTGCATAAAGTAGACCCCACCAACCTATGAAAATATCTTTGCTGTCTTATCTTCTATTACGGAACAGAATGTACATCGGTCGGAAGATATACTTCAAGAATATGTGCAAACAACATTTATTCCCTACTGTGAGGCAAATTGGTTTTCGAAATCCCAGAGAAGTGGAGGGGACACATTCAGCCCATTAATTATTCCAACGTGATTGGACAGAAAACTGGATGGGTAAGGATAAGCTTCGTCGTGGAGAACTGACAAAGTTTGACGTTTGCATTTGTATATTTGATGAGGTAAATGGATTCTCCCATGGAAGTCGACATGCGAAAATTGTATGTAAGCTAAATATGACACATCCACTCACCAAACGGAAATGGGATCTCCTTGTTTGTTGTTACGTGAAATGCACAATTCGTTGGGGCTTGCTATCCATTACACTAATTTCTGGTGTTATACGGAACTTAAGTGTACCAATGCAGTTGACGAGTGTTTCATTAACCCACAGTGCAGAATCAGGGGTAAGAGTATTGGCCACCCAGTTTTGGCAAAATCTTTGTAAGACACGCTGAATAAACAGAACAGACTAACCATTTTCCCTGGCAGATTCAACAAAGTGAAATGTTGGTTTTTCCATAGCAACACATGAAAATTCCAGTTTTTTTGCAATCCCTCCGATAAAATATACATTTTCAATTTCTCTCGGGAGAACCAAATTTGAAATTAATCGGTCGTCCAGAAGAAATGATCCGATGGAAGAGACTTGGAGCTAGAAGAACTTGTTACAATGTGAGTGCTAGTCAACTTATTGCCAGAAAATATTTTTCACGTTTTGTCATGTTACCACTTGTCTGTGTAGTAGTGTTTTCTTGACAAAAATTGGCGTAACTGAACGGTCGTATCGCAATTTGTTGGTTGGTCCAGTAAATTATAAGTAATTCTTGCTGAGTCTTTTTAATTCTCGTTCAGTTCCTACATTTTCCTTTTCTTGATGCTTACAAAGGCTCTTTCTTTGGAGGGCATAGTCTCTGACTGTCTTCACAATGTGACCACAATAACTGCCAGCAGTCCAGTTTTCGTCCTAGAGAACGTGTTGATCTAATCAATCGATGTTGTTGGGACTACTTGTCTTGTATTGGTGTCACCTAGCAGGTAGAGCTTTAACCAAGTAAAACAGCTATCTGAATTAACCAGTTCATGCAACTTAGGAAGTTGTTATTGTGAAGCAGAGGGCAGTGTATTAAAACAATTGTACATTATTTCGTCACTTGTTTTCGAAAATTCCTGTGAAAGTTTACTCAAACTAATGAGCGAACTTTTGCATATCGCAATCTCAATCATGAGACTGATGTGAGTCTCATCCCGCGAGCTCTTTAGTCATACCTGCACATGATGAATCGAAGCTTTCTAGTACAGATGCAACCCATCATTATTCAAGGAAGTGATTCAACCTTTTGTTTGATGGCATAAACAAAATGGACGATTTGTCAGGCGCCCTATATTGAACTAAGTACACATTTCAATCTTCAATTATTCAACAACATAACTTTGGTAACTTTCATATTCAAGTGCCCGTAAAACTCAGTAGTACAACATTTAATCTCGACTTGACTGAAGGGTCCAGTGGCTTACTTCACGATTAAAGTTCAACAACAGTTGTTGTGTCTTCCAATGAAACGATCGAGTAGTCCAGGCTTTATGTGATAATTTAATCGTGTCTACCGTGGAATTCATTATGTAGTACTCGTCAGGATTTTTCAAACTAATATGAACTAAGTATTTATCGCGATTTCGAGAAGCTTTAACAAAAACAAAACCGTAGTCAAATGTTTCTTCCCGAGGTAGATTGCTAGAAGATTCGTCTGAATGAAAACGTTGCAAGGAGTGCGTGGAGGAAAGCTGTCTGGGTGGAAACAAATGGAGACTAACATTCTATTAGCATTCGTTCTCCTTTACTTGAATTTCGACCTTAGAAGAACGGCTCGTTTCCTTGGGGCGAGAACCGGTCTCCAAAGCAGAAACGAAATTAAGCAACCAACCAATGTTAGAACGAATGCCAGAAATTCTGTTTATTCAAGGTAAAATGTAACCAGTTTGTTTAAGCACACTTACGATGACGTGAGCATTTTAGCGTTAGGATTTATTCTGCGATAAGTTTTTTAACAGAGTATATAATACTACCTACGCTGACTACCATAGGTGAGATTTGCTTCGCAATGAAATCTTACAGACACCAGACGTGAAATGATAAATCATGTGCTTGAGCGAGTAACATGTTTTAAATCATTAAAATCGAATTTAACTTCACATGGTTATAATCAGATGCACTAAAAGTTTAAAATATCACTTCTGCCCGTTTTAATTTTCTGCAGAGTAATTTCCTAGGTTACCTTGTATAACTCTTTATCCTTCCGTTTAATTTTCAAACAACCAATTGAAGGTGCTCAGGTTCATTTCACAGGAGAAGTACCGAAACGTAGGACTCAAACAGAACTGATATCTCCTTTAGATTATTGCTTTTCATTCAAGTCAGAGGGTGAGAAAAGATCGGTATTTTACGAAGGTGGTAGTAAATGAATTAATCAAAACCTGAACAACTTTTTAAGTAAATCCAAAAATGGTCCAATGTACTTCGAATACAAAAATTTATTGGGTTTTCACAAAACCAGTCTGAAGCGTTGAACCTAAGATTACCACATCTATCTTCTGGTTGATTGTTTGGGTACTGCCCCGATTGATGAAAATCGTTTGGTTCACGCCCATAATTTAGTACCTTATTACTTGTATAAGACATTATTTATTCTCGCAAGCCAAATGAAGCTGCTACACACAACCTCAGTAGATGTCTTAACGAATGCTCTGGAACACGCAGAGATGCTTCTTTGGTCGAGAAATATTTCCATCCAAAAATCTCAATTCGCGTAATGATTGGCAAGAAACGGATTATTCTGATTTCCTCAGCAGAAAATTAGCGGTCTACCTTTGACTGTTCGAATCGGGTGCTGCTGTAAATAAAATCTCAACGTCAACTACTTTCACGCCTGATAGCATATTGTGGACAGACATGCGTCTGATCAATCAGTCTTCAAATATAACTATATATATACCGCAATAGTGAGAGAACAGTGCTGACGCTCTTCGTAGCGCAACAAAGATGAACTGCTGTAGTTCTACGTCAATGATTAAAAATAAATAGCGTGTATTTCACCGGTTGTACTATTCACTTCGCCAATCCGCGGCATTCAGTCCATCGAATCCACTATTTGTCGGCTTACGAGTGCTTGTGGCTGTCAACGCTACGTGACTATCGGACGGTCTGACAGATTAACTATTCGAGACAAAAGTATGCTATGGGTATAATCAAATATTTACACTAACTAGTGACTCAACTCGATTTAGTCAACCCCAAGAAACGTTACAACACGCAAATTCACAAGAATAGTATTCGACATATTTGGATTAGTCAATTGCATATAGTCTGACTGACTTTGCTTGAAGCTGCAAATGTGATTTAGAAGCTTATGGGTAACTTTTATTGCTAGATAGGCTCATAAAATGCCTTCCTAAAAAATAAAGTATAGACAAGTAGATATTAAGTCACTGAGTTAATTAAGGCGCAAAACAAGTCCCTATATGGTTCAAAAACGCAATGCGGTATTTTCCGTTGAAGGCACATGCCTCGGCATCACGCTTGATGATAAACTAGAAATATTCTGCGGCAATGTTTCGCCTTTACATTATTTGCCCAAATTTTATCTTAAGTCAGCCCAAACATTACCAATGGTTAGTTTCAAATCCTGATTACCGCAGTTGAGCACTACTGATAACCAATGAGATCCATGTATACATTAGTGAATATTTATGGCCAGACCAATTGGAAACAGCCAATTAATTGCACTACTTTTAATGGGGATTCAGTTGGACAGTAGACATATGCTGAAAGGCTTATTTTAGATTGCTAGAAATAGCTCAGTAGCCAGATTATTGCTCGTACATGTTCCCATCTGAACATTTCCTTGTCGTCTTCGTCCAGTGGTTCTGGAGACAAAAGTACAATAGATGCGTGAATAGTGTTCAGTTTGTGATATTACGCTTGACACACACTCTCACGATACCAGGCAGAATTTCCAAAGTCACTGATTCACAAACATTGAAACCCGCTCCGTCCTTCTTTATTAATGTTATTTGGCTATTGCTTGTTACCTGCAACGGTGCGGTTACTATTAGGTCAGAAGTGAGCTGGTCGATTTCTACCAGCTCGTTATGTTGTACTAATTTTCCAGATTGCAATAATGCAATTTTCAACTTTCCCAATCCAATCCTTAAAGCCCTAAATAAATCTACTATTTGTTCCTCCCCAACCGCTGCACACATTTCTACTCATACATCTTTAAGAATCCATTCTTCTGACTACGAATCACATAGATAACTTTGTTTTACCGGCAATCACACGAAACGTTAACGAAACTATAGCTCTGGCGTGAAATTTTTTTTGAGAGAGGTTTTTGGTGACGTTTGTTCTAACATTAAAAGTTATAAATGTTTTCCAGCAGTTAATAACCACGCAATCATGATTTTGTTCAGAGCGATTCAAAACTCATGCAATTTGTATAGCTAAATATTTATCAAGGAATATGTAATTAACTGTTTGAATAAATAAGATAATTTCTGTCACCAAACCATGCAGGTTTTCCATTTCGTAGGCAATTTCTGGTCATCCGTTTGCGATGTTTGTTGTCGATGTTCTACTTTTCAGTCAGAAGCAGTTCAGTTATTGAAACGTCATGGATTTCGACTTTCAAATTTTCCGACTGTTTTCTGGTAACGTTGAACAAAATACTTTGTCTCGTTCAGTCCGTACAAATTCACATTTGGGAAGAGAACAACCAGTCGTGGGCAAAACACATGGGTTAGCTAGCTCGGACTTGATAGAACAACTGCACGGTTTTTACTCATGATTAACAGCACTTTCGAACAGATGTGTTCGATTCTCATTATTGAACAACTGATTACCCTAGGCTGAATAATATACATTCAATGAAGACGTTGATTTGCACACAAATTCGCCGTACCTGCCGCTGCTCTTCCTAACTGGGCAGCCTGTCCTGCATATCATAGATAGCTGGACAAAAAACGGACGTCTCAGTCAGCTTGAATCCACTCACAAAGAGTATCACTTTTGTTGTAAAACGGTACAAACCTCGTGTATGGCATTGTTAGTTGGCTGGAACAGTTTTTCTCTGGAAACTTTCCGTCATTCTAATTGGGTGATGTTAGTAGAAGTCTTTGTTGCCCAAACTGCTGGGTGTGTGATTGGGAAGACGGGCCCAATCTCGCTAGCTGATCAAATGTACACGTGGACAAAATCATCATCACCAATCGGTAGAGAATTTCTCATGGGCCAATTGTTCACTCACCTTTAGTTACATATAGGCGTATTTTTCCACTCACTTTTCTTTGCCGGAGTCCTGACTACTCAGTTAAGTCCATCATTAGGTTTTTGTGAATGATGGTCAGTGTGACAAGCTCAGTAGAGTTGTGTCGAATTGAGTGAACTGTTGATTTACAAGGAGCGATCTTCCGAAAATTTCTGGTAACCATCTGTTATCGAGAAGCGAGTACCAAACAGTACTCATTCTGGTCAATGAGTAAGTACATTTTCATTCCATTCACTATTTTAGTGCGAAGGCCATGCACTTGTGTGTTTGCTCGAACCATGTAATTAGTACATGCTCACCAAGTCCGGAATCTGCGAATAGGTGTTTGAAACAACAGGGTTGATTTTTATGGGGTTTGGTTTACCAGCACCATTTTATGATTAGATTGTGGGGTGTTAGTCCATAATTATATGACATGACGTCGTTAAATCAAGGTGGATGCTATCATTAACTCTTTTTAACAGACTAGTTATTAAATACCGTATCACAAAGGTGCGATATACCTGATTTAGCAGTTTCAAGTATGAGACGTGTTTTGGTCCACCTAACATTTACGCTCCAAGGTTATGTTTCTGTTTGCTTTCAAATGTGCTTCGGTTTGTAATGTCGCGTAATTTCACATTCCATGAGATTGTGAGCACTGATGTGTTTGCCACAAACTGAGGAATACTGAGACTGGATTTGCTCCGACTATTTTCTGTTCGTTGAAGATTATTCGTATTACCGTATTTCATTTAATGCGGTCGAACACAGCAAGCCCGCACACGTTGAATTTTAATTGTGTGACAGTTCGTGCTGCTGTTTTATTATAGCCGTTTTAGTCTTCGTTCATATAAGCCGTAGGCATGGCTTACTGGGCCTTTGGCTCATGCTCGTTTGTGTTGTCTCCTTTTTTAGAACTGTTGCAGGAACTCCTGCCTCTGAAGAACGCTTTCTTCCGGTGTCTCCACGTTCCCACAAAGTTGGTCTGCAAGTGTAACGGCGAATTAGAGCGAAAACGGCCTGCCTGTGTGTAACAGTTCATCAATATGTGCTCCCTGTCACTGTAACGGTCTAATCAACAGACCAAGGTTTCCTAATTCGTTTAAAATTAGCCAATGATTAGAAAAGATCTGTTGGAAATGGACGAACAGCTAACAACTACGTTACATATTTTAAAAGGGAGATTCAAATGGAAAGTCTTGATTTGAAGCCCTGCCTTATGTTTTCAATACAGAAGCTGAGGAGAACTGAAAAATTGCTGTCTCAAGATTTTGTCAAATTGACTGTCTTTTTCTAACGGTTTTAAGTCGTAAAAATGTGATTCAGGTTTTACAGGACTGAAGATAATGAAATTTTCAATTATGAAACAACTTGTTGCTGATTGTATCATAACTAAACCCGATAACCTAATTAACGGGGAATACGTTATTTCGTTTTAAGTGGATCAGTATTTTATCACATCGAACTAAAAGCGCCAGCTCCTCAATTTTAGTATTGTAAGAATTATTACCTATAATTAGTGAGGCATACTTTACGAATTAATTGGGACTCAGTTAGAAAACATCAAATCTGCAGTTGGATTCAAACGGATGACCGAAACATCTTGTTTAGATGCAGCAAGCGCCCTACCAGCTAGGCTACGAAGCCATGTTGGGAGCTCCGAGATTTCACATTAGGTCTCAGTTAGTCACTCAACCTACCGTGTCATGTTCAACTCATCAAAGGATCTAACAGATTGTCTGCCCAGGCAGGTCTCAGACAGTTCAAGCTGAAACCCACCAGCGCTAATATTAGACATTAAATTAACCATGTTATAACCTATACAGTTTCACTTCCACTCCAAGGTAGCTGATTAGGTTGTGGCAAAGAACATCTGGCCATCACCAAACGACAGCACAATGAAATATGTGGACCCCCTGAAAATGCCCTTCTCAACAAATATATAGCCACTTCAGTTTAAGCACAAAACTCTTCAAACTAAACCGCTTCCTTTGATTTAAGAATATTCGCAACAACGTTAAGGTGTATATCAGGCGTTTTGTTCCATCTCAATTAACCGATATAAGTTCATCTGTCTGTTACTAGAATTTTAAAGGAATACACTCTACTTAAAGCTAAATACTGATGTACAGTAGCCAAATGCTAGAGGAAGTGGTGCACTGAACCACTCCATGAAGACAACTTTAATGGTCAGATCTATATAAGTGCTTAAACCATTCCATGGATTTACCGGGGAAGCTAGAACGAACTTCGGTGAGTTTAGAAGTTAGGGATTTGGTTGATACTAACTGTTTATACACACTTACATTTTCTTGAAGCGGTTGAATCTTTGTGGGAGTGTAATTCCACCCAGAACTTTGATGTAGACACCCCTCGAGAATATCATTTTACTCTAGGTTTGAAGCATCAAATTTAATTTTAAATATCCTGCTGATAGGCAGCAAGGCGATGTGCTAATGAGTAAGGCGTTAAACCTAAAGTTAATTAACACATTCTTAGGATTAAGCGAACAACAAGTTCCAGATAATATCATCGAAACCGTCTGACACAAACGGCATTTTATTTTATTTCTATTAATGTTATGTATTTTAACCTGTTTTTAACCTTCTCCAGACTATTCACCCGAAAATATGCATTTCACACAAAGCTGAATCAAATAGCAATCTCTCATTTCCCGATGTCCTGATCACAAAGCAGGCGAACAAGATATTTTAACGAACGTTTTATTGAAACGCAACATGCAGCGGGTAGGTTTAGAGTTCTTCAGTTTCGTCCGATAGAAGCCAAGCGTGCGTTGCTGAGTGTTAACTTTAATGGAGCTGGACACATGTACAGACGGAACAAGAAGTATAAGGCAAGACAATACTGGCAGATGAACAGTTTAGAAGTTCCATAGAGGCTTGCAACCTGATGAACCGTTGCAATGAGGCATTCTAAACGGTTCAAAAGGATGTATAGTCTTTACATTCTCAGTGCACTTGACATCTGGCAAAAATTTGTCTTTCTCGTAAACATAGGGGCTGCTCAATTGTGCTAAGTTCAATCCACCAAAGGATTGGTTCTGTATAAACACGAACGTAGTAGTTCTAACTTCTGTCCCTAACGTTACCCGTCTGTTCACTGGCAGTTACAGTGAAGTTTACATGGACAAAACAGATCAACTACCTTAACGATTAACAGAACACGTCCGGAAATAGTTAGGACTAACTATGACCAAACAGTTTGAAACCCGTGAATATGTTGTTCGAAATCCCACATCACCGGGGTTTGAAGGTCTCATGACAATCGGTCAGCAAGTTGACTGACTTAGTACATTCAGATTATTGTTACATAATCAGAGTCCGAAGCTGTTGGCCGAAGTGAAGTTATGTTGATGCAAGCTCTGCAATCGGCATTGGATGCGCAAAAAAGACTGAAACAAACCACTTGATTGCCGTGGTGTTGACCATAACATACCTGATGTGAATGCTCGTATATCCACTCCATATCTATCACCATTTGTCCGATACAGATAATTCGTTTGTCACTGGGTAAACGAGATATCAACGCATCACAAAACACATCTTTGTTCTGCTCTGTTTCAGAAAGACCAAATGAAAATTTTGATTTTCATTAGAGTTGGCATTGAAATGACTGTCCACTGTTACATTTCTAGTATAGATACGACGAAAGGTTTCTTGAAGGTGAAAGCAGTTCGCGAAAGTCAATAACATCCACACTCTATGTTAACTGATGGCTAGTTATGCACAACTAAAATGATCCATGATTGACGACTGGAATACGAAACATTGGCTACCACTCATGCTGTCCAGCGACTCTGTCATCCAAGTATACTTTTCTAATGGTCACCTTTCATACGAACCATCAGTCATGTGATCCATTCTTAATTTAGCTCGTCACTAATGTGCATTTTTGTAATCTAACAAAGAAATGAAATCCAGCCCGTGATTTTCAGATTTTGTGAGCCTCATGCGTTCAACTTAACTTAAGATTCCGTATGTTGAACTAACCACTTTAGTTTATTACAACGGTCTAGGTATCAACTCTAGAATTGGTCAAAACTTGAGCATTACTTACAGGCTAAGGCGGCTATGCCTACATGAATAATAAGTCAGCCGTGCTTATCCGGTGAACAGCGGCAAACGTTTCACCCCAGTCATCTATAAAGAATTGAATTTCCACTTCAAATTCCGTTTACGACAATTCTATGCATTACGGAAGAAATCTGATCGCAATGCTTAAACCGAAAATTCTATCTGAGAGCAAGAACATTTGAACAATGTTCGATTTTTACAGCTTAGCCGTACTTCCATAGATTTTCTTCTAAATTGCAAAAATGTGATTGTTTCTAGTTCTGACATCTATCCATAGCCAAACATTCAGTCTATATCTAAGCTGAGTGATCACTGTTAGAGTCGGATGAGTTTCAGGTTTTCCTCGTGTATTTATTTTGTACACTAAATTTAGTTGTAAGTTTTTGAATGACACAAATTGAGAAACAACAGTTCATATATGGAAAAGAAACTTATTGATCTACCTTAATCGCTTCTTACGACTGGAACTTAGGCTATTACTAGAGTAAATGTCGAACACATTTTTTTGGGCTCATGAGATTGACTGCAAGTGGCGACTTTCGAAGGCAAACAATGTTTTATTTTCACGTGTAGCCGATGAAAGCCATAGAAAAGTAGGTGTGAAATTCTGTCCATAGTCACTCACCGACAGATAAGATAATATGTTCTAATCATTCCGACAGATATCTCTTCACTTTGAAATCCTTGTTTTATTAAGACGAGTTTCACGCGGTTTCAACAAGCATATCAGAGGAACTATGTGCCAGGAACAATAAAACAGCCTATGGTAGCAAAATAACTTTTGTATCATAGGCGTTTCCATTTAAACAAGGATCATCGCTCTCTCAGTAAAATCAATCATCAACTAAGAAACCAAGTTCTTATTTCATTTTACAGAAGGACGATGTGCACCTTGTTCATTTATCTAAATAACCCATTGAATAAACAATGGCAGTGAGCAAAGAAAAACAGTTTATTCTAAAAGCTGGCACAAACACGAGCGCACTTGGGAAGGAAATCCAGCATTGCACAACTATAGTTTGCCGACTCTGCGTCTATCGTTATCTATGGACCGGTTTCATACATTTGTCGCTATCATATCATAATCGATTAGACTTTTTACGCTGATTGGACAACTGACACACTGGATTGCAATGTGCACACCACAAGCGAGGACAGTATACTTCTCATTGTTTGTTAGTGCAGGTTAATTTCGAAAAATCAACCATGAGAAAATGACACCAACCGTCTCTGGTTTATATTACATTGCTTGCTTTAATATAAATAAATAATCCGCGCCTGGCAAATAGGCGCAGTTTGGACGGCACACCTGGGAAAACACTGACAACGAAACGTCATCAATCATGGCTATCGATCTGTTTACCATAAAACAGAACGCGCCAAAACGTCAGCTAGCTGTCCCGGAGGACTTTGAAGAACGGTGTCGCTAATTGGTTCCATTTGTGAACAATAAATGTGTTGCTTCCTGGTTTAATACTTCCATAAACGAATTCCTCAGGAGGTGATCAAACTCAATTTGTAACCCGTCTGCTAACCGTCAGTAAATTTTACGTTAATGGTGCTCACTGACTACCCTTCAAAACTGTTTTTGATTTATTTCAATACTGTGAATATACCCAGTTTAGTCATGAGAAGAAACGCGTTTCTTCTCATGACAAAACTGTTTTTGCTAAGGATGGTCTACGTCTTATAACCACCTCAAATGCGGGTGTAAGAACTACCATGTTAATGCCATTCGTTGCTTGGTCTAAAACGAGAGTTCAGGCGAACGTTTTACGTAATTTTCATCATTTGTCCTTAAAAGTCTGCACGGAATTGCAACACACACCGAGTATGTGATGCGGGGTAAAAGTAAATTGCAAGTTTATTGCTACTTTCCCGGTAATTTTATGCTTATCAGACTTACCAACCCTAAACATGTCTAGTAAAGTGTGAAATAGTTGTCATTCATACAATTCCGAAAGGCTGCAGCTCATCTTGTTAAGAACATAAGCCAAATTCGTGAGATTTAACATTTTCGAAAATTACTGTTTAATTAGCGGATTTTGCTATGAATAGTACGGAAAGTGATAATAATTTACAGTTATTTGAAATGGCTGCTTTTGGCAAGAAGGTGGAATCATTACCTATTAAAGCACAGACTCCACGAACTATATATTAACAGCTTTGACCTTGAAATCAGCTGTACTTGCGGAAATATTGACAAATTTACCAGTCAAGATTTTGGGTATGTGATCCTGACAATTTTCCCTACAACAGTACTCGATATTCTGCGAAAAATGTGATATTCCATCTGCGTCTATTTGGAACAATGTGGCATTGTTTCCATCGTCATCTAGGGCGTTTTGATGTCTTGAAATATTTTTGGTGACCATTGATTGCAGGCAATAATGTGAATTAGAAACTCATCTACTCCAGGTGAGTCGCGTTCAGCGAGCGGCGATAAATTTGACAAGATTCGTTTTTACTCATTTGTCGCTGGTTCGTGAATGCTATTGCAAACAGTCGGAACTCAAAGAGATGAAACGTCACTCGATTAGATCAACTGTAACGCAACAATCTAATTTGAAATTTAATGCAGGAAGTCCCAGTTATCTGGAATAAAAGTGATTTACTCAAAATGCTCACTGGGGAATAAAAGTACTGGTTAAGATATCACTCAAAGTAATCATGTCAAAACTGCTGGACACGCTAATTTTTCCGGCGTAGTAATTCGCACTATTTGCGAACAAGGTGGAAAGAGGACTAACACTGCATGATTTATGTCCGGACGAAGTTTGCCTCATTTTTGTTAATGAATGAAACAGACGGTGTATACGTCATTGTGAAAAAAATAAGACAACGGAGGAAGTCGAATATCCGGTTTTAAAATTGGTGTTATTACTGATTCGGAGAAAGCTCTACGAAGTGATTATGTTGAACGAAAGGCAAATTTGAGTTTTCAGATCATAAAATCTCCAGCAAATTACAGCTTTTGGCTATGCGATAGTGAGTACGAGACGCTAAAGTCTGTTGCTGAGACACCATTTTTGTGTCATTAAAACAGCGGACATTGTACAATACGGAAATCACTTCTACGCATTCCTGTAACGTCATATGTTTGCGCGACCTGGTGCTTGATACGTTCCGGGATATGCCTTATGACGGAATTTTGCGTTGGCTATTAGTTCTGTCTATTTAAGATACTCCTTATTGACATAGACAACAACAATGAGACTGACTTATTAAGCTAAATTGGACGGTGTGGCCACCACACCGACAGCGTCACACATACCAGGCAGGCCATTAGGTAGAGATCTGACGAACCAGTCTCCTGGTCCTTCAGGTTGGGGGCTGGAAGGAGGTTGGCATCCTTTTCCAAAAATCTTACCACTTCTGGTACACTGCCACCCACTCGCTGCCTTACGGTATAAGCTTTTGAGCCAAAGGCTTTGGTTGAGAACCCTAATCGTTTTCCTGTCTAGGTCTGGACGCTGTGGCAGCATCTCAGTCCATACACAACCATGAGTAATCATAACGTAAGTAATTCCATACTGCAACGGCCGTCTCGCATTATAAACCGGGTCACCCTATCTGGTGTATACAGCAGGGTGGATAAGCGAAAACATGCTACTGTCGATCACTCATCATCACCACCATCGTAGACAGCAATACATCAGTGGTTCACACTGATGCTTAACTGCCACACAACCATGAAGAAGAATAAAAAGCAAACCCTGTATAGGAAGAGA
>LUCH01002376.1:47614-72489 GCA_013368495.1 Paragonimus heterotremus
CTACCCGATACTAGTTATACTCTTCGGGTGACTCCACAGCAGCCGTTACAGGTCAGGCTAGAGTAGGTATAGTCCTCAGCATGACGGCTGCAGCCGCACTAATGGATTGGATCCCTGTCAACAGTAGACTTTGTGCCGTCCGCTTAGCAGTTTCTGGTAAGGCCAGTTCTAGACGCAAGACTTTCAGAAATCTTTTCGTTGTGTCTGCTTCCGCTCCTACTGACTGTAGTGACGTCAGTGTCAAAAATGCGTTTCACTCGGATCTGGCAGCTCTCTTTCGGTCAACATGTGGTTATGACATAGTCGTTCTGGCAAGAGATATGAATGCCCAGGTCGGCCGCTTTGGTGAAGCCGAAACACGTTTAGGTGGCAGGTTCGGGATAGTGTCACATCGGTCAGATAATGTTGGGTGATTGTCGCAGCTGTGCGCTGAGCATAAGCTATTTTTAGCCAGCACTCGTTTTAGGCATCGTGCATGGCGCCCGCCTTCTCTCAATCAGGCCTGATCTCAGACAGACCACATATATGTTAGTTATAGGTGACGGGGTTCCATTTAAAACTGTCGTCCTTATTGGAGCACATACTTGGATTTAGATCATGCGTTGGTACGCTGTAGTTTCTTTCTTACGTTTGCTGAGCAAAGACCCCACCGACAGCAACGCTTATCTGTTGAGAAACTGGCTTTACCGTTGGTAAAGTAAAAGTATCAAACCAACTTAGAAAGCTACTGGACTTAATTCTCACAGGTCAGCCAGAAAGTAGGTACTCTAGCCTACGGCACACGGATACATGGGCTAAACCAACATTGGATTTCAGAAAATCTCTGGAGTTGTTAGAAGCCAGGCGGAAGTTTCATTCTGCTAGTTCACATAATAAGTTTAGAAGAGATATCCTTAGGGAACGTAGGCTAAACGTAGTCTAAATGCTTGGTTGGTAAACAAAGTTAAGGAAATGGAAACCGCTTTTGTCTCCGGGAACACCGGCAAACTCCTCAAGATGATCCGTGCCAGTGGTCCCAGGCGACAATCTGTCAGCGAAGCTATCACAGAGGCAGATGGCAAACGAATTTTTAATAAGCCCAGAAAGTTAGAGCGTTAGGTGGAACACTCTGAAGGTCACTTTTCGCTGGCCTTCTGTTTCCATTGTATTGCCGCCACAAACTTGTTACCTAGTGTATAAAATCATCTGGGCATGTAGCTGCCTAATCCTCTCCAAACTCGCCTTTTTAATATCAAGAGGAACGGGTCTTTTGAAACCTGATATTACGGGTCCAGCGGTGGGCTACTGGATTTCATACTAGGGCCTCTGCTGGTTGTTCTGTTTGTGTTGGAATGCCACGGCTCGTCAACTCTCATTTGTTACTTTACGCCAATGACACTAAAATTTGACGTACATTTAACAATGTGGTTGATAGTGAGGAGCTGTAATGATGAAAACATATCGCATAGGCCACAAAAAACCATCCCCTCATTTAACAGATTACTATCTTGGAAACGAAAAACCGGGTGCCACTACATGTCACCGCGACTTAGACCCGACTATCTCAAGTGACTTTATCCTATCTTCAACAATGCATCAGTGATCAATACAGCCAACTGGGTGCTTGAGGCACTCAGCAGGCTGTTCGAACGGTTCTATCAAAACCGCTTCAACACTACACACAATCTTATAGCTTGTCTCAAAATCGAAGTAAATACCCTGACCTGCCTTCTCCAACTTATAAAGGACATGGCCATTTTTAAAAAACATGACGTAGAACTAACAGGTGGATTGCAAAACTCGTTTTTTTTTACCATAGCCAATTTGGTTTTGCACAACGAAGCAGTTACAAATGCGCTACCGTCACATCAAGGGAGTCCCGATTTAAGCACACAGGACCTTCCATAATCTCTGCTTCCCTTAGGAAAATGGTTTCGTCAACAGGATAACAGCTTCATGGGGTAAAAACAACTACGATTCCAAACGAACCACTTGGCATGCAAAGAAAATCATTTTATCCTTTGAGTACAAACAGTATTCCAGAGTATATCGTGAATATGTCATCAGTAGCTGAGTCCGGACAAATACTTAACAAATACATTTGAGACACTAAGCCGAGTAGTTCGATAAACTGATCATCAGGATAATTGCGGCAGGATGAAGATACACTCAGTCTCTCACTGTTAATGTTAGTCAGTTGTTGTATGTTGTGTGCTGAAGTACGACTACTGATTGATAGTGAATGGGTTTCTGTTCCAATTATCATTCTGTGGCCTTCAGTTTCCTAATATTTCTGTTGTTGATCCCTTGGAATTGAAACGAACTTCCAACGGGCTATTTTTTGATTTTCAAACCTTTCAACAAGGATTCAGGTGTTAAACAGCTTTTTCAGCTTCATTTAACCTGTAAATTTCATATGAGCTATATGATTTCTGTAAGGTCAAAACTACTCCCACAGCTTTTCCATGTACTTGTATGTAAATTGCATTTTGAAAGACAAAACTGATGTTTTTGGTGTAGAGGAGTAATTGTTCGAGCAGTTCAACTTCAAGGTGATGTTCTTACAGAAGAAAGATGGAACCTGATGTATTTCTCCAGAAGGATATTTGTAAACAGCTACTGTAGGGTAAATAATAATGAGCAAATTTTCACAATCGACTTTATCTTAATAACGCGAACTGAAAACCGTCTTCTAAATATAACTTAGCGATGGATTTCGGAATTTTCCTGGGCTAATTAGTTAAGTTGTGCCATAACAAGTTGGACGTGCAAAATACGTGCTGACTTGAAAATCCGGGAATATACATTTTTGCAATTCCATATAAAACCTGAACTCTTTCATTGGCGAAATAGTCTTCCTGTAATTATAATAGTTTTTGTTTATACTGCATTCGATGATTACTGAGTTGTTTAATTTTTGCTCCTTTTAAAGAAATGTGACGTCTTATTAATGTTGTATTAATGCATTTATTTCTGTCTCTCAAAAATATCCTCGATTTTCATCTGGCCCTAACACAATTAGTTCACTGGTACATTTTAGTGGTCCAAGTATATTGATTCTTGTGAAGATGCCCAATGATTAAATGTAGTTTCAAACTCGATGTTTCATGCAAATGAATTTTTGCTCCGGTCAATTTCTATACTCACCTGATGCACGTTGCACGTTGAAGAATTATTTTATAAGAGCCTGAGTCCCAAATGAATCATCATTTTCAGGTCGAGTGAAGATTTTTGCAAAACGCGCTATCTAGTTGGACTGCAGTCAGTTAACAGGACTACAAATTTATCATCTATTCAACCATATCTACAGTATACGCCTCTCTGATAACGTATTCAATTAACCTGTCAAGATAACCGCACATTGAGTGTTTAGTTTTAAACTTTCTTCGGCCTACCAACTTGTGTTAGTCCATTATTGAACATTTGTGATCAAAGATACTTTGACGGTCTGTTAGTTTTACCGTTTCTTCATTGGTGTGATACGCAGTGATGTGGGCAAGTAAAAAATTGCCAATTAAGATGTATTCTCGAACAACGTTTTATTCGCTCTTGCTAATCACATATATAAAATGATAACCAAAGGAACAAAATAATGATTGCATAAAAGAAAAATTGTAATTTGTCTAGTTAGCAATCATAGCCAAGTTTTAAGGGTGTGAGCGACACATCTGTACATTTGAACCTTACCCTTCTCACTGAAAACAAAGTAGGCAATGCAATAGGATGGATGAGTGCAGATTGGTCAACTGGCAGACAAGTGAGTGAACTAAATGTTGTGTATACATTAACCGATAAGTATGTGGACTCACAAAATCAAACTGGAAACATGTTTGGTGAGAAAAAAGTAGGAATGTGACAAAAACAACAAGGATTTGACAGTGAAGAGGTAAGTCGTTGGAAATAGAAATATATTCAATGTGCAATGGATTCCCGGGGTAGATATATGTTAACTACCATCCGCTTTTGAACACACAAGAATTGTTTCTTGCGATGTATAGCTAACGTTCCGGAAAAGGGTGAGGCACGTTGGTTTACAGCTTGACAAATGTGTAACGCCCTCAATGGATCTACTGTGTGGCCAAAGTTACACACCTTCCATTTTGAGCTAGTGAGGCAATTTTTCACATGAGTGACCTGTTAGTTATGAGCCAACTGTATTATTCACTCGACTACACATTTTACACGCAAGAAAGAATGTTGTCTTAAACTAGTAAGATCACGAACTGAAATAAGACTTTTTCAATGTAATCATAGTTAAAGCCCATGATCACCTGCCTAATATGGTAAACTAGAAATGTCTGTTTGATAAGCTTGTGGCCCTCAGTATGTCTAAGTTAATTTTTTCAACAAATCTTAAACTACTGGTTAGTAGTATGGCTAATTTTCTAATCTGAACAATCGGTTTGTAAGAGATCGTAGATCGGGATTCTGACTTGATTCGAACCAGCGGCGGGAACAATGTGTCTCAGAGTGACATGTGTTCTATCAGAAAAGCTACATAGCCAAGCAAGGAGTGCGGAACTTTCACACTAAGACTCCACTGTTTAACCACCCAACTGTATAGTCTTTGAACACCACATCATCCAGAGAATGACCTGGCAGGAAAAGGCTATCTCGAATGGCTTGTGCTGACACCTACCAACATCGCTATCGGACACTGCAGCCGTATTACTGGTGAGTAGTAGGGTGGGTTTGTTGAGCATTCAGTGTCCGTTACTTGCTGCCAAAACCTCCAGGCCAAGTCTAGTGAACTATTGATCAATTGAACGTATGTATAGAACTGCGCTACATAATTATGTACGGCTCTGTCGATATAGATCACCTCATGTAATTATTTGATAGGGCCCTTCTCTCTTAACAGGCAATTGTGCGTTCTCTAGTGCGTTCTTTAGAGACTTTAACAAGTTCTTTTGCAGCTACGGAATACGATCATCGAAGAGTAAGCTTTACTTCAGTTGAGACAGGTGGATAACGCGTTGATTGTTGCCCACGTCAGTTTTGGTTTCCATTGTGTGCGCTGTCCTTCGGGTTACAGTTAGCTTTATTTCCGATCAGCCAGGGTGCAACTGTTTCCAAACTTAACTTCTGCTCGCTGTTAGCTACTTCTGCTACATACAAGAGCTTATCTCATGAGTACATCATCTTGGGCCAAAGCAATGCTTCGTGAGGTTCTGAGGACGTTAATCATTTTTGCCTCAACCAGTGCTTCTGAAGGTTAGGCCATTTATCACTCAGATTTGGCCACAACTGTTAACTAAAACTCAGCCGTGTAAACATATCCTGAGCACCCGTCTTAACCAGGTTATCCCTGTTATCTGGCTGGTCACCACTCACGTGATCTTTTTGCGTCGGAGTTTTGGTGGCTGAAGGCTAACGGAAGCGACCGTTTATTATAACGTGATTCTGGAGTTATCTATCTGGACCATTATCAAAGTCGTGGACTCAAAATCCTGTTGGACCACCCAGAGAGATGAAACCCCTTGGAAATGCCTTTATTTGGTGTGGTGGTACTTTAAACCTAGGCGGTTTTCCGTAGGACCTTGCATCAATTTTTTTCTAGTTGCAACGTATTTTCGATTGAATCTATTACTTGGCTATACAGCTTGCTTTATATGGCGTTAATATCCACCACAGGTCGGCAGCAAAAGACAAAGAATGACCAACATGTGTTCAAGTATTTAGCCTGCATGGCGCTGCAAGCGATAACATCAGCCGAATGTACGGACATACTTTGCATCACCCGGTGCGGGGCATATAATGAAAAACGGCCAAACGGAATATCTGGTAAACTCAGTTTTGCAAGCGGAACCCATCAGCACTCGCATTTTTAAAGAGAATGCTAGTCAGTGGTCGAAATTTGGTCATGAGTGAGAATAAACTGCTAACCTGATAAGTTTATCTGTCATGGTAATGACATCAGCCGCTTTGGTGTAAGACGCGTTTACTTCAGTGGTTACCTGCATGTTCCTTATGTTTTACTATTTCAGGTTTGGGAGAGAAAAGAGAAAATCAAATAATATCACTCAATATCTGCCTTCAGTATTGAATAAAATTAACAAATTTCCAAGTCCAGTAAATAAGAACTGATAGCCATGCTGGATTCAACATTTCCTCAGATAAACGTCCATGGTCGTTTATCGTACATAGTTGTCAACATCAGTGATTATGCTACTACTCAACCACTGATTTATGTCTAGTGAGAGTTCTACGTTCCACGTAAACCTACAGCACATTTGTGCTGGGAACTTGGCGTCGGTTGTTGCTACCTTCTAACAATTATCTCACTACAAAGGATATTTTCCCGTCCAGATGCCTCAACCTAGACTGTGATAGCACCTCCGTACCCTGTGGAGCTTTCGATTTTGAGAGGTTATTCTTTCGTTTTTGTCCTTTCCCTTTTTTAACATATCATGCAGGTACTTTTTCATTTGCTGACCAGAATTATCAAATTCATCTTGTCTCCTGAAACGACCTGTCAACTGTTCACTGTTATTCATCATGCCACTCTCCATATTGGACAGACAACTTGCTTTGAAGTTCTTTTTCTCACTTTTCTATAGCCTGAATCTTAGTGTTACTATCTGACTTTTATTTGTATGAAGTTGTGTAAACTGCTGTTTAAACTAAACAGTAAATAACCAGTGGCTTGAATATTTCATGGTAACATACCTACTGCTATGAAAACTTACTTACTGTTAGCTGCGATTTATTGTTTGGAAGTCAGGCAATATTCTGAGTTTTGTACGCACTTTACTCAATGAGGTTTACACGATATTCCCTGTGTAATCTCATTTCTTACTGAGAATTGGATGTCATGTTTGCTTGATCGGTAACCTGGACATTCCAAAAATGTTTTCAGCAACTAGGTTCATTGTAACGAAAATCTACTCGATTCACCACTCATTCAAACCTCGACCCAATGAAAGATCTAAAGAGGGACCAAGCCAAACTTTACTTCAAGATATCACATCAGGATTAGACGTAAAGCTCCCAGGTTACATCTTCGGCTATTTGTCACCTTCTTTGTTCTATATTGTCCCAATAAGCTTACAGTTTGTGAAATTGCGTGTGTCGTTATGATCAACAAGTGACAGCTTCTGGTTTCTTTAATTCTGACGTACATCTACAAACACGTGTTCTTGTCTTATGTGTAACAGCTGCTTATTGCAAGCAGTCCGAGGTCCTTCTACCAAATTAGGTGAGAAGTTTCGATTCCACTACGATTTTGACGGCTGTTTGAAGTCTCTGATTCCGAGTAATACACACGTCTAATCAGGAGCCATCAGTCAAAGAATCCAACGATAACTGAATTCTGGCAATGACTGCCTCAGAGGAGAATATATATGGAGAAAACAAAACTTAGTACTCCCAAATCTATAGAGCCGTACCTGAACAAAGACGGGAAATTTTGCACGCCCACGGTCTACCAAGTTCTGCATTATACAGAAACAGTTTTTCATCTTATGTAAGAAAACGTGTGGGCCGTACCCCACAACACGGCATCCATTTTGATGCGCTTTATAGAAAACAGCGATCTGAATCATCCAAACACTGCAGAAAAGGTGAAGAGACGTCCGTCACCATTTAATTAAATGTCAGTCATCTACACTTCAAATTTATTGGGTTCACAGTATATTCACATGGCAACAAGACGCAAGTGTGTATAACTTCAAAGGATAAAATAAACAGCATAGTAAATCAGCCTGTCATCCAACTCCACTGTGAGTTTAATTGAACTAACAGTAGTTTTTTTATTTCTACCAAAAGATGAGATCATTTCTGAGGTTTGCTTAACGTTGTGGTCATCCAATCTACTCAGATAATCAAATACACCGTTCTCACTATTCACCTACAACGCACGTTCATCCACAAGTTCATCCAAATTGGAAAAATGAGGCCAAATGTTGATGTAGAAGTCCTGTTCTGTATCGACCTTTCCATAGAACTTACCGTCGTCTACAACTTACTCAAGAGATAAATGCATGACCATAAACAACAGTGCAATGAAATGTCGCTGCTCACCTCAGCCATGTATACGATTTTGCATGGAGGATTTTTTTTAGCATACGTCAACATTTTTACGACTTTGATGCTAATACAGAAACATTGCACACCAAACTAGTGTTGATCCTCAATGACTGTTGTATGATTTGTATTTACGGGAAGCATGCATATTGCCCCTAAATCTGAGGAATCAAGCTCCGGAGAGAGAAAATGGTTTCACTTTCGACTCCGGCCAATCACTATAAAAATAATTGTACCTGGTAACTTTGAAACCCGTTTACTTATGTCGCAAGTCAACTTAGTTACTGCTTGATGAATTGAGTAATTAGAGACTGTTGACTTCCTAGCTCATTTCTGCAGGCAAATGAAAACGATGATGATCACTGTTTTTCGAACTGAAACGTGTACTGCATGCTTCGTTTGTTGTTAGGATATACCAGAACTAACCTTGTCGACTGTTGGTCGCTTGTTCGGTAGTGACTACTAGTCAGCACGTTTTCCTGCAGCGGAAACACAGTGGCTCAGCCTCCAGCGCATCTGTGGGAATCACGCGGTGTGTGAGCTTTTCTTCAGTCAGGTGTCTCGAACTACCTGTTAGAAGGTCAATGTTGGTTGCACGCACCTCTAGCGTGAACGGAGTTTGAACTCGCGCTCATGCTCGGCAGAGTCGACCTTGTTGATTTATATACCATTATTGCCACTTTAAATACGACCAAGTTGCTTCTGTCTAGGGTGAGACCAGCGGCGCACGGATCAACAAGAATAACTTTCAAGAACATGGTTTGAAGTTTAAATTTTGGCCCTGGCAGCAATGAAAATATCTGTCTGGGGTCGGATCTTATTCACCGAAAGGAGTCGATTACAGATTTTATACGGACGCGAAAACTGCAGTCAACCCTTGGTGATGCGTAGTCGATGTTAGTCACAACCGGTTCAAAAACTTAATCACCTCATCTATCCCGAGTGGGCAGTAAATTTGTCGAAATAGTTGAGGAACAGAAACTTTGAGGTCTGAATGAAATTTGTTAAAACTTAACTGAGCCGCATTGATTTTACGGAACTGACCTGGTCAACATTTGGTTTATTCGGTGGATGCTGATTTCCCAAAAGGTAGTGACACATCCGTCAAACAATCCACGAAAATGGGAATCACATCAGCATCTTGCGTGAGTGTTGATCGTTCAGCTTCCGTAAAATTCTTGTGCTCAATCATCATATATTAGGAGAAATCGAGATTTAACACTAGATTATGTGTAACAACCCCATAGTCAGCCTCAATAATGGAACCTCGGCTAGTGCAACACTATCGTTAACTGGATAAACAAGGGAACGAATGCAGCAACCTGTTCTGTCCTTCTTGGTTACTAGTAGGAAGGACGGAGCATGTTGACGGAAGGTGACGCCTCTTAAAATGTCAGCCATTATGCTGCCAAACATTATTTCTGTAACGATTGATACATTTGGTTATGCCTCAGGCTGCAGACTTACCAGATGCCCGAGAACAACTAAAACATATCAGGCGTCGTTAATATTAACGGAGATCCATCTAAAGACTTAACCCACTACCACAAGCTCCTCACTACAGATAGGCAATAAAGAACTTAAATTGTTGTATTGTATGCATATAAAGAGCAATGGATTTTAATTCCCTGATCCAAAAGTTCTGGGTGAAGTATTTTCGACGTCATTATCGGACACTTACGGTAGTAATGCTCGCAACAAGCGTCCATTGTCTCCAGCTCTGGTTTATCAGGCTTTGAGTGATTTAATATTGCCATTTTTGCGTATGCTGCTTGAATACGAATGAAGAAGGTTGTAGTAGTTCACTTACATTTTCACTAATTTGATAATATGACTTCACTAGTAACATATTTCCTCCAATGCTGTCAGTCGTAAATTTCTTGTGCGTTTTGTTAGCGCTGAATTATTCGTTATCTTGGATAGACTATTGACTCTTGACAGCTTCGTTGCATTAGAAAATGTCAGCCCGCAATACGGGGTTAGTTTCGTTTCTTGGAGGTTCTTAGTTAGGTCGGGAAGAAGTAGAAGGATTGGCGAGCAACGTTAAGGAAATATTTGGAACGAACTTACACGTTTCCAGTATTTGAAATTAATACTGGTTTCAAGGATGAAACGGAACCGAGACCATCTGATTCAGTGTCACAGTGGTGAATTATTTTCGGACTGACTGATAACTACGTGGTGTTTTTCAGAATAGGTTCACGGGAAAATTGACAAAAGCGAGATTGGTTTTGGAAGTCATATTTTTGCAACTTAATTGTTAAGCCGCGTTTCATTATAGTTTGAAGTTTTGGTTGATTTGCAATAAGTGGTAACTGACGATGTAATTTCAATCTGAATTCGGACGACGTATATTTACATGTGTTCTTCCTATGCTGATTTGTGTATCCTATACAGTCAAATCACAAAATGCTATAACCATCAAGAACATGTCAGTTACAACTCTTGGTTTTATTGTTAAAAGTAAGTAACATCATCTGGGACTTTTCACTGACAGAATAAACACACCAGTAAAAATGCATAGGTACAGCTTATTTTTGGTGTCTGAATTTATACTAACTTGACGAAATTTTTTTCCAAAAGTTTCAATCATTACTGAAAACAAAACTACCCCATTTAAACTGTTTACACGTTTATACATAACTCTCTTTACACAGAACTTAACTTGCTCAACGCGCACTCCTCATAATGCACTTTTCTAGAATGAAGACTCCGGCAAATATGATCAAAATCTCCAGCGGCAGCATCAAGCCCAACATCCATATCAACAAATTCGTCCGTGATAAAGTATGATACTCTGCCTCTGGACCGGTGTAGCCTTCTTGTTGGCTACTCGTCGTCTCGACTAGGTCTAAGAGAGGACAGTCGGTGTCGGGACATCGGGCACTTTCCAGAGCTGATCCAACACAGCCCGCATCCCCGATACAAGAGCGCATCCGAAACTGATATCGCATTTGACCACAGCTAGGAACACACGGACTCCATGAATCCCACGCTGTAATTGAAAATCAGTACAGAACTCAAGTTGGTTACTAACAGTTGTGCGTAACTCGAAAAACAAACGTTGTGCAGCAAGCTGTGGATTTTGAAAAAGAAGCATGTGGTATCCTAATAAGTTAGGTTTATCATGGACTCGACAGGTGCGGACTCTAAAAGACAAAGATTCCTCCATAATTGCGAATAGGATTATTGTCGAACTTTCCAACTGAATTCTAACTCGTCATTCTGGAGGACCTTCCCAACGGAAACTTTATAGTGAGGGCATGGAGTGCACCTAGGATTAACCAAACAACTTACGATTCAGTTTGCTGCCGCTGTTTTCTGGATTGACTCCTTGTGACATAACATTACAGATTATACCACTTACGCTGCACACTATTACGCCGACTTGACTCTGTGGATTTATTGTGTATTCACCTCTTATGCGCGAAATTAAGCGTCATCGTGAAAACTACTTCGGCACCAATCAATTATTTGTGTCTCTGTCCAACACAGTGAAGTAGTTCGGTATTTCTACTGATTGGCAACTTTGGATAAAAAATTAAGCCTACTTCTCGGTGAATACAAGTGAGACAGGAGGAAGTCAATAAGGTGGTTATCACACAGGGGGTAAACTGATTGTGGAATAATTTTCTGTTACTTTCCCAAGGGCAAGAGCCTTGATTACTACAAAGTCTCTATACAAACGGTTTTATGAGTAGCGTACTTCACTGGTGTTGGAAACTGAACTCAACCATCCAAGAGCTACAAAAGAAGCCGTTTAATCTGGACACTTTTTTGAAGAAACCTTGGTTACTGGGTGATCGTGTACTGTTTCCATATTTCACAAAATGCTAGCTGGCTATGAAGGATGTTTACTAGCTTTCCAATGAGCACATCAAGAAGTGAATACCATCTTATAATGAACATCCCTTCTAACCACTTCGACCGCTTCCGACGTTGTCCTCTTTGGAGTGGGAGTTGTATTAGGATCGCAAAGCAGATTCCATTTACGTTTGCTCAGAGCACTTTAATTCTTATCAACTGTTTAATACAGAAACACTATCGAGCGTTTTCTTTCTCCTTCAGCACGGTCAGTACTGCGCTTTTCTGTGAAGAAAATTGAATTATTTGAATTTGTTAGACGACAGCGTTGATCGATATAAATCTGAATTTATATTGGATAAAATTAAACGCGTTCATCCTCAATCATTTATCAGTAACTCGTAGATTTAGCCTGGTCTTATTTATTTTTATCTCAGTTCTGGTGAATAATTTCTCTAAAATATTCTACGTCACTGTTGTGGTTAGCGGTGGCTCGAACCATATTGTTTTCTGTTTGGGCTTGTAGTCGTTATGATTGAGTAAATGGGTGGCAGATCAAAAGCTCAAGCTAATCGTTTTTGAGGACATGTTCAAAAAGTTCACAACGGAAAGTTAACTGATGACAGAGTGTACCAATTTACCGTTAAACTGTGACCTATTGTGTACGAGAAGCCTGAATAGATATATGTGAGTGAGTTGGGAAAAAAAGTCCACTTATTTCCTTAAGCTGGTTCAGTATCGTTAACGATGAAATGATGTAAGTTATACTCTATCGGTATTGCATATGACGCAATACGGAATGATTTTGTACGCAAATGCATGTAACAGGCCATGAATTACGTAAACAAAGCTTCATAAATGGCGTTTTTCTAAACGTTTCGAACAAAGCTTCGATTTTCGTGAGAAAATTATGTCACATATTTGAAGTGATTGATATCATTACTGAAGGTAAAATATCTGAAGTATTGATATGTAAATGTAATCCGGTTATAATACGAACCCTCGCGCAAACCTTGACACGAACCGTGGGTCCACATTCAGGTACTGTATAAAAGGCAGCCTCGTTTGTGAGTGGTATAGTGCGTACATTCGGGAATGAAAGGAAAGCCTAAACGACAGGAAGACAATCGATCAGAAGTGATTATCGGAATAGTGTGTACGCACTATAGGGGAAGTGCCATCATGGCGAATGACAACATACTACTACCCAATATGGTCCTATATTTTAAGACGACCTGTACGGGAGATCGCGCAATAAACAACTTTGTAGACCAAGCATCTTTAGCGGTCAGAACACAGGGAAGTTGGTCGCTAGATGCCTACACTGTACTTGTTCACTATGACGAGTATAAGTTGATGGCCAGCTGTTGGGTGACCTTTGACAAGAATTGCATAATCATTTTGTAATAGATCGGATGACTGAATGAGCCAGAACTATTACAGTTTACGAAATTGCACAATTTTCTTTGTTGTTCTCATTGAAAGGTTCCGGCATTTTTACTCAGTTTGATAAAAGCGTATGATTAGTGACAGTAGTAGGACAATTCGGTTAAGATAAATCCGGCACTATTCACAGTTGATGACAGCCGTCGCACTGTCATAGAATTTGCAGCTAACCCGCTTACAAAGAAAGCATTATAACAGTTTTGCCCCCGTTAGAGCTTTTGAATTATGCATGTCTTAGCCACGAGAGAGACTAGAACCACGCGACTATGCCTTCATGAAGCAGCCGTGTTAAATGCCATTGATCTCTTATTACGCAGAATTGCAAACCCTCAGCCACAATCGCCTGTGGGTAATGCTCAGTAGAAACAACGAAGACTGGCTTGTTTGTCATGCTTTTCTTTTCACGAGTAAAATGAACATATTTAAGGTAATGCTCAGATTGCTGGATCGCCCCGAGAGAAGACATAATGACTTCCCCGTTAACTTCTCCGATGATTTGATTTGGGCAGGCCATAGCTTTTTCATCGGGTCGTTTTGTTCAAGATAATGTGATCAGTTATGCAGATTTTGTAAGGGTTGACCGATCTTTATCCGAAGTCATAATATCCTAACATCCTTTAGGATCTACTTCCGAGTGAGCTACACTTTTAGGATACCATAAAAACGGTAAGTGTTTCTGTAACTTGCAAGACAAATAAGCACGGTAATTTAAGGTTGTCCATACCTGGCCTGAATTTGTTTTGTAGCTGTAAAAGAAACGCGTTAAGTTTACGAACGAATAATTTACCACGCGTTATTGATAAGCTTTTGTCCATTGTTAATATTTTCTTTCGTAATGTAGGTAACTAATTAATTATAATTGTTACCCCCTGACAGCAGTTGAATCACGAAGTGAATAGATTACTGTCATAGAAGCGTGAGCAAAATTAAAACAACTCAGGTCTGGTGAAAAACAAGTTGAAATGTACAGACCTGAGCCGATGCACATTTGTAAATCTATATCGCGTGAAGATTATTCAGCTTATTGAAAGAAAGTTATACTTCTTATTAGGAAAAATAACTTGTGTTACAGTTATTTTTCTGAAATTTCTGACATACACTGGTAGTTTTGTTCGACGACCATTTCCCACTTTTGCAATTGAAATCAACCAGCAATAAGCTGCAAGTAACTGTTACGTACACCATAGAGATTTCAGTAAAAACATCCAACGACAATGAAGTCACATCATTAGAGACGGTATTTTGTTTAGTTTAGAACATTATGAACAATCATCTTTGTGTCTCCCTTACGATATCTGTCATGTTATTCTGTTGGTAGTATAGTATACATCAACAAATATATTTGAAATTAATAATTGAAGTTTGGATGCGAAACTGTTAAACAGATCTCCAAAATGGTGATTCTAAGATGTTACAACCAGAGAAAGTAGAATGATCTAGCAGTTGCGTTTTGGAACATAACAATGTCCAGATGTAAGCGTTTGTCACTGTTTCATTAATACTGTCTCAGGATAAGCCACTATGGTAGCTGAAGTTCTCTGCACGGGATTTTAAATGGAATACCTATCCATTATGCCTTGTTCGATAAATCTGGAAACCGATCGTTTAAGAAACGTACCGGCGACAAAGGATTTCTGAAGAGTGGCTAAATACTGAAGCATCGCCATTGAGTTGACGTCTATCAGAATAAAAACACAAGTACCGGTGGTGGTAAGTAGGGACATCCAGAGGCAGCAATCTTACGAAGCAGTGGCGTAAACAATTAGCTTGAACGATGTACTAAAACAGCGTTCTTCAGGATGTCAGAAAGAAATGTATCGAGGTGGAATGAAATTACCAATGGATGTGTTTACTTCACAGCAGATGTGGATGGTAAGTTAACGTTTACCTTTGGCCAGAGGTTTGTAACCAACATTAGTCGTGAAACCTACGGTGGTCAAAAATTCTGCTTTGGGCTCTATCTACACTTGACACCATCCAATTTATCTCCGGCATGGCTACATACTGTATAGCGTAGGCCAATCGGTCTGTGGTTAGTCAGTTGCAATACACAACTAAAATCAATAAGTACACTACGGAATCAGTTTGTAAGATGGATGTTACCAACTAAAAGTCATGCTCCTTGCCACATGCAAATGTATCCTGGAGCTCACCAAATCCTGCCACTTATACCCAATAACAACCCCGTCTGTTTGATAGCCCGGTATGACACGGTAAGGTCGAAACTTGCCTATGTGTGCATATACTTATGTCGTGAACCTATATTTCCCAAACAATATTTGTGAGCCACCTTAACATAAACATCTCTACCCATATGTCTTGACTGCATAAAATATTGGACCGAAGACGTAACAAAACATGTCCTTTAATCTCATGTTGACAATAGTAGAGTAATACAACGGACTTGAACTCATAGGGTGGAGGACCAAACTTGGACGCCATTCTCAAATAAACTGTTCAGTCGAAAGTTGTAACAGGACTATAGTTCGAAGGCAGCTTCTATGTAGCTCCAAACAGTAAGACTTAATCAAGAACATCGTTAGTAAAGTGAGTGAACTCGTACATTCACAAGTTTTCCGATCGTCACAAGTCACAATGTTCCCTGTGCCGGCAATCAGTTTTAGATTCACCAAGCAAACTTTCTACGTAGGTGCACGCACCTATCAAAACTTAGTGAACAGCCACTCCGAAACTTCACTGCTGAATATATGAGCTTTATTATCATCGTTATTTCACCGTTGGTGCCATGTGAAGCTTTCAGCAACAGCGGCTATGTTCTGTAAAGTGGGATAAATAACTTTTCCTTAGAATTTCACATTCGTGCCGCTTACCTACAAACGATATCCTGCAATCTTTTGTTAACCGTGATCTGTATTGTCAAGGACCATCCGTGCAAACAAGCTAAGTGCAAATGTTATTGATGGTCAGTCGAAAAGCAACCACTTGGTATTTCTGTTATTAGAAGTGCTGGGATCACGTGTCCAACTGCTCGCTCAGTAGTGCAATGCACCTGGTAGGGAAAATCACGCATTGAATTTATAACACGCTTAAAGTTGGGCGATTACAACTGAGGTAATTTAGACCAAATTTTATAAATTCCAGCAGCGTAAGAATAATTTCAACACCAGTTAGGAATGTCTGACCAATAAACATAGCAAAATGATTGATCGTTCAAATACGTAGTCGCATGACAAACAATTATACCCTTTTAAAGAAAACTGGGAAACGTTTCGGTGTTCACGTAAAGAAACTGCAGCGAATTTAGACACGCAACATTTCCCGTATGACAGTCTGCTGGTGGGGATTGATGAGTTCTGAGTACAATGCAGAATTCTAGGTTTGGAAAGCCGTAAACCTCCTGAACGTGTCGTTTTGCTTTCCGTTTCATATCAGCTGGTTTGTTATTGTCAACTGTAAAGTAATTCCAGTTTTCAGGTAGGGATTTCCCGTTGCATTCACATTCGTAACAGTTTGCTGCTAATCTTCTCCAATTTTATCGTCTGTTAAATGTTCCGCTGAAACCTATATTGTGTTTGAGAATGAACGTTGGTCTACTTTCTCACTGGAGAGTATAATCATTGCGGATTTAGAGAAACGTCGAGTTTCAACGTTTTGCAAGAGTGAATAACAATAACCAAATGGTTAAATTTCAGATAAATAAAATATCGTCGACTTCATGCTTACCGGACCAGACATTCTCTTCCACATCACAGGAAGCACCGAAGAAGCCAACAGGGCACTGGCAAACGCGGGTCACATCCACTTTGCTTCCATCCTCCCACATTTCGTACGTGCTTGATATAGTGTTCGGCTTAGCAACGCAAGTACCGTTGTTCAGACAGAAGCTGGCTCCACAAATGACCACCTGGCGACCATCGATCTCGGTGGAGTTCTCGCTGGTGGTCTCATTCATGCAATTATCGAATTTGCTGTAATTCATATGTCGCGTGTGTCCTTTGCCACAAATGCACTCGAAACCTAGTGTGAATTTATCAAATGAAATAGATTATTAGCATTCCGATATCAAGACTTTAGGTTTTCTAGGGGTGTTTCACAAACAGAGACTATCGTTGACGAAGTGTTCAAAGCTGTAGTCGTCCAGTGATTTCAGGGCGGTAACATATCTACTGCTGTGGATACCAGTGATGACGGCGAAGTGAGAAATACAATGTTGCGGTTAATTCGTTTACGTCCAACTACAAAATTTGCTTCGAAACTGTCAACGTTTACGGTCGAACTACCTTTCACCTTCAAGCGAAGTGACCATTCCACTTCTATTTCAGTAATCTGTTTAGGGTTAACTGAAGCAGTGATCCCGTCCATGCATGCTCACTGCTCTATTTCAGACTCTGTTAGCACATTAATGTATAGTCCCCAGTCATTTAACAGTAACGTAAAGAAGACTAGCAATAATGTAGAACAAGATCGTTTTACAAAATAATAAACCGTTGTGTTTGTTTTTTCAGGTTTACCGTCAAAACCATCTGACACTGCCTTCCAAGCTCACTTTGGTTGTGTTAACAAGTTACCAGTCATTTTGGTTTAGCTCCTCTAACTCCTACCGAAGTTTCTTTCTAGTACTAGCGGACCATCATTTTCTCTAACTGTCATGTGTAAGTGACGACTTTGTAGCTGTTGGTGGTTTTTACAAAGTTGATAAATGGTAGTGTTTATGTTACCAACTCATAACTGCCCGGAGCCTGACTAGAATGTAGTGTGGCTTGAATCACCGCTAACCTGATAACTGACCTGAAATAACAAAGAAAAAAGACAAACGTATTTAACAAGCGAAATAGGACAGCCTTGAAAACAGACGTGCCAGTTACTGCGGCACATGGGCTTTATCGACAGCATTTTCAAACAACAACTCTGGTGATTACGGGGGCTCCAGCAGGGTAGACAAAACCTCCAACTTCAACTCACTAGGATAACCAAAGTCGTCAAATTACTTGACCACGTTATTGTTAAACAACTTCAAATTTTTACCAAACTGTAGCTGATCTAGTCTAATAAAGCTGTTTGTAGTACACACTCAGTTGGCTTGCGAGACACCTGATCAAACCATCGCGGAGTGTGAAACGTGCTCGGGTGACCAATTGGTCGTTTATCCCGAGTTATTCTAAATATGCTCTATCAAAAAATCTCTTGTGTGACTCGCTCATCCCATCCAGTTTGGGTTAACTGTCAGAGGTAACAGTTGCCAAACTGTTTATAATTCCGTCCCAAACAGACTACTTATCCAAGTCATAATGCAAACGACGAAACAACACTTTTATATGTAGCCTCCCTCTTCACCAATTTCACATTTACTACAAATACAAGTAGTAAACCTACGGGGCATTGACTACATAGACAGTGCATCTTTTCGGTCCTTCGTTGCTTCAGACAGTAAGTGGGCATCCAAATCATAGATATCAAAAATCCCCACTGTTTCTACCATTTTCACTTACCTCCATCCAAAGCTTCGTTGACTTTACATTTTCCACGGCGCGCAACCACTCCACACAACCAGTTTCCACTAGCGCTGCTTGAATCGTTCAAATGATACATTGGCAAATGTGGGCCATCGTTTATGTGAATAGTCAAGTAATCTTGCTCGTTTTCAATCGCACCAACAATAGGATGCCTACAGGGATCTAGTGGTTCATCACACGACCAACCACTGTATTCTGGCCGACAATGACAATATGGTCGGTATGATACCTGCACAGTATCGGTCGGTAAAAGACGAGCGCTTGTGCTGTTGCGATGCAGACGAAAGTAGCATACTTCTGTATTATCTAGATTGCACTGATTCTCTGAGGGTAAGCACTCCACCTTCCAATTGCGAGCGGTAGAATCGTTTTCCGTTTGTAAAATGCGGTCGGTTAGTAGGCAGCCACGGTATCCTCCGCTCACATACCACTGATAGGCATGTGAGATACATTGACACCTGTAGAATAAGCAACTAATATTCAGTGTTATATATTCCAAGTAGTTATTGATGACTTAAGAAATCACTCTGGATTTTTGTTATCAATATTTACCTCTTGTGCTTACGGTTTTCCAACTGTTGACGTAGAGTAAAAGCTAAAGTAGTGTATGATATCTGAACACGGCGTACAAACAAGGAGGAAACTTGCAAGTATGCGTATGGATATTGGGTCACATATATCTAGCTATACTCTGAATGTAGGCGCTATAATAACACTAATCTCTGCCACACTGGAACTAATTATTAGATGACAAATAAGTACAAAAAGATCAGCGACCACATTGGTGGGAGAAGTGATGTTCTGAATACGTTGAATAATTACTAGCAATGTTTTTGCACAGTGGCCTTTATGTTTCACATATACCGTATTTTAACGTGGACAGCACTGAAGTACATACTGATGAGTTGTCGGGGATTTGGTTAATTTTGAAATGGGCCGACTGCAATATCTACAGGAATGTGAAAGTTGCGATGAATTGTGGATGATACTTAACTTGAAGTACATGGGTTGTGATTTTTCTCGCTTAGTAAGCAGTGCCTGTGTCTCACGCCGCTTTCTGCCACTAACACAATTTGTAACTAATAGGAAACCAGAATGATGACCTGCAGATCTTAAACTTAAGAGTATGGGCGTTTAATATGCGTGTATATAGGACAGTTTTAGTTAGGGGAAACGTCTGTATAGAATCCTGGTGTTATCGGGGCAGTATACCCGATTCTCTTGAAGTATGTTAAAACAGAACGCCAAACTTCAATCTACATGACCAATTTAATGAGATCCACTTGATAAATCCAAGTAGACATCACTCCTTCTAGAAACAAAACGGTCAAATTTTCTCCTCCTCGACAAATTTAAAACTTTGACCCATACCTCTTAGTGATATGGTTCAGGTTGCTGTTGTCTTGGCAATAACAGAATGACTGAGTGAAAATACATAGAAAAGAACAGAAGAAAAGGAAGTAGCAAAAAAACAAACAATCATGAAGCTATCTGTAAGAAGGTCAATGACTTTGGGATTACAGACCAACAATTGGATTTCACACGGGTTTTTCCCAGACAATGTTTGACCAACTTTCCGACAGCAAGCACCTTCCAACTACGATCAGTCATACAGTCTTTGCGATATAAACCTTTAAACTCCCGTGGTCGGTATGCTATTTAAACAACCACGGGTGTTCTTTCTAGTAAAGTAATTGGCTTCCCGATACCACCTAGAAAATCCAAAGTACTATCTAGCTCATTGTGGTTGCAGAACGCTTAATTCAAAATGTTTTCGGGGGGTAACTTTTCAGCTGCGAAACAATGGGTCTTTTTAACTTCTCCCCGTCAATCGCTGCGTTCCCATCGGACTGAATCTACGGAAAGCTTTTCTCGAAGAAGAAGAAGCTACCACGTCTTCGTACCGATTTACTACTGTTTCGACAAATGGTACAATTCTTCCCAAACTCACCTAACACGAGGGTCACACTGTAACTTTTAGACAGAATGTGCTCCTCAGAGTAGAACCGAGAACACACGCGGTGATGACTGCACCTTTCATAAATAATTGGATGTGGCGAAGACACTATACTTGACGAGGGTTAACGAATGCACTGCTTGTCTTCCTGGCCCCCGTGTACACGTTGTCAACAATATACAATCATGGAATGAAAATAATCAGGCACGTGAAGGCGCTGACGGGTCTTGGCAACCTGCCTGCAGTAACACTGTAATAGTAATTCAAAACAGGATGGAAAACCTCGTAGATAGCTCCACACAGCGAAGGCCAAACAAACGTATAATAACTTGAATAAATTATCGGTTACTCGGAATGACTAAACCAGTATATCTTGCCCAGTCAAATGTTTATTCGTGTGCACCTTTTGTTGTTTGTGCACGTAATCTCTGAACTCTGTGCGGCAGTCAAAATAAAGTTGGTAACAATTATGGTTGATGCTCACGGTGGCGGATAACTTCAGCTCCAAATAATTTTCTGGTTGTCTGCTCCAAAAAAACTGTTCACCAAAGAGTAGGTTTACTAAGCCAACTGTTTGACCACTATGAGCAGTGAGTTAGAGTTCACGGTTAAAATGAGGAGCTAAACCAACTTCTTGGATTATAGTTTCTTACGCTGAGCATGTTTTATTACCATACATGAAACTTTCACTATTAAAGTCACAAATTACCAAACTTACTTGTTTTCAATCAAATATGGACAAACTCTGTAGAGACATGCCTAACGGGAGTTCAAACTCAATACAAAACAAGTCGTTTATCAGTTGGTCCTTTCTGTTAACTTTTGAAGCATAAGTGCTTTCTTTGGTTAAGGTGTTGATCAGATTGGGGATATGCAACTCTCATCTACACTTGTTAGAACAAACTACGTTTCATCCTGTGGGAGTTTTTCTGCAAACTCATACTTACGGCTAGATTAGCCTTCAGTTGGTTACTTGGCATTTGACTCTAAAGCCGATATGAGAATAAAGCATATTTTAGATAAGGTGACTGGACTCGTACAAATTCCATCTAACGTTACTACTGACAGCATTAACTATTAGGTGTCAAAGACTATTCGCAGCCAGATATGGCCTAGACATTCCAATAAACTAGTCGGTTTCTAGTCCCATTCTAAACAAAGCATGTAGTCGACGAATATTCTGTCCTCGACTAGGCCATTACGTCTGTGTGCTAGACTGCTGGTCCCATCCTAATTAGACAGACACTAGAAACAAGCTTGTACATTTCGTAAACTGGATGATGGGTTTCCAGGCAAATACGAACCCACGCTCAATATATTAGTATAATATTTTCAATGTAAACAAACAGTTAGCATGATCGCAGAATTAAGAATCAATTGTGACCGAAGTATTTATTGCAAGTTGCACGTCATCAACCCCGCAGTCGCATGAACGGCAGTAGAGGTACAAGGTGATTCGCATTACGTTCTGATCCACTGTGGTCTACGATTCTGATTTAAGTAGTGTTTTCAATCCTGAATGATGACACTCATAAGTAAAACTATGTGAGGGATTCAAAGTGCAATCAGCAAACTGTTACAATAAAAGCGTGTGGGTTTTTGAGCGGCGATTTTGATAAATTTCTCCAATTATGTAAAAGGACCACATCACAAAACTTGTTTAGATAAACCACATCGTTTAATGCAACTCCAAAGTTGCAAATGCACAGTCGATCGACCAACGCTTAAACAAACGTCAAACACATGATAACATTTTTGAAAGCAGTGGACAACTGTGATCCTGTGAATTTCGCCAGGACAGCGGTAGTTTTTACGATTTGCTTTCTGCCAGGTTGGATTAACTTGACAATTCGTTATTACTTCACGTTTGCTAACTTTTCAGTCGGTGGTCTCCGTTTCAAGATAAGATGCAAATTTGAAAAAGTTAATATTGCCTCCGTTGTTCAGCGCGGAGAAAATGTCACTGATATGCCAACAAACGGAACATTTAAACTTACCTGAATTCATTCATATGTACACTACGCCCCCCGTTTGTTAATTCGCAACTACCGGACACCGCGTGCAAAAGCTGCTCACAAACATCCAAAGCATTCTCTGAAGCAATTTTCGAGTAGACGAACTGCGGACCTTCCGGTGCCTCAAAATTGCCTGATATTACATCCAACGTATGAGGACGGCAGATTTTCGGACAAATTCCGTCCACATCGTCCGTTTCGCTACTGCCAATTATGCTACAAATAACCCAGTTGTACATCCATAAAAGATTACTGTAATCCTGAAATGGTTGTCCACAGGTGCTGGGTTCCGTTGCTTGAAAAGAAGCAGTGTACAAATTCGCAATCAACTGTGCTTGTTTTGAGTAGTTTTTAAAATTTACCAATAAACCAAAAGTACGTTGCTGTAGAAATTTTAGGTAAGATTTGAAAGGGGTGTATGCCATAAATTTTATCTTATCTGAACCGTTATAGTGAATGCATGATTTTGTAAAACTGCTACATTCAACTTAGGCTGGGCCGTTCGTTTAACAAGAAATTCATAGTCGCAAATCGGATGAACTTTACAAAAGGTATCATTCATGAATACACACGATAAGCCGTGTAACTTGATGAGATTGCACAGTTATTTTTCGCCCTAGTTTCATCAATACACACTACAGCTAACAACATTTTCACTGCAAAGCGGGATGGTGTGCAGTTTGCAAAGTGGTAAACGTTCATACAAGGCAAAAAACACTGTCAAAACATTATTTTGATTAAACTTTGTTATAGTAAAAAGCCGAATTGTTAGCTATCTTACGCTGTCACAAGAGGAGGTTTTGCTTCTCCTTGTTACGAAAAGACTGCGAGGATTCGTAACCGATTTTTGCTGACTACGCGAGCAAGCTAAAGTGCACCGATACCATTCACTCATTGGCAGATAGTCAGGTTTTGTACAGTTGTTGACCCGAGTTATCGGTTCTTCGCAGGTTGCTCGACTGACTTCACGTTTTGACCTGTTACGTAATTAACTAATTTGGGAATATTCCGGGTCATGTGTAAGTATGAGCATTTTGCTCGTTTGCCAGCGAGGTTAAGCGAGAACCCGTAAGTGAGCTTACGTGTGCAGCTAGCACAGGTTTTAAATAGCAGTTACAGCCAGGCAATCACGACGCTGCACCGCACAAATTATCTCTCTGATAAGCGGGTTCCCAGTGTCATTTCAACTGGAAGGCCGCTAAGCGAAACTGCTGATTCTTGGCATATTGACTTGTATCATCTTTATAGCAACAGCTTTCGTGTGTTTACTGGTGTACACTCTTGAAGTTATCGCAAGAAACAATGTGGTTTGATCCAAAATAATCTGGATTAGGTTCGTTTTGTGCTCTTTGAACTACTGTTTTCATGATGCTCGGTTTATACTGAACGATCTAAAAATTATTGCATTCCCGATCTTGACCTTTCAATACTGCTCCGTAACTGAAATGGGAACCATTCTTATAAGTATCGCTCACGTTCGGAACTGCGTCCATCAATTGAATGTAACTGGCTGTAAGACTATGTGAAATGGAACCACTTGGCACTTAGATATGACCGAGGCAAATTCGGTCTAGTGATATGATAGCAGCCTGATACTGTGAGTACTTCTCGACGTACAAAATGAGTAACACAACCAGCAGGCTGCACGTCGCAGAGTCATCAATTCCCTTATATTCTTGCACTATAAACTAGGAATTGACATTTGGTGCACAAACAGACTGTAACTGTCCCAAGATAGTTGTGTTATCTGGAGATAACTTTTTATCCTCGTCTGTTTGGCAACTGATGCTCACAGTCTTCATTTATGTTAAGTGTGTAACAAGAATGTGTGTATCCAAAGTATTGTACAAAACCAAGCATTTTTCATGATCAGTTTCATCGTCGATTTTAAAAATTCGTCTAATCTGTTCTGTTCCGTGCGAAGAAATTGGGCGTCAGTTAGATGTCTTCCGTACATATTGTTGTTTACTTTAATTATGAGGTTTTGCACACTATCTGATCTGCGTTATTTTACAAAACGTTAATCATGTATGTGAAACCCAATTTCACATTTCACGTCACTCTGCTCACATGTTTGCAGCAGTTTGCCTTTAAATTTTAATTTAACGTTACCAGTCTGTTCGCAACGCCTGCGCTTACTCCCAACCGTTTGATGTCAACATTTATTTCTTTCCC
>LUCH01002376.1:84308-95892 GCA_013368495.1 Paragonimus heterotremus
TAACCCCCTTCACCCTGATACGGAAGACAGCAGTGCCGCAACTATAAAAATAATTCTGGCGTATGCTCGTGAGATCGTGCCTCATTACCTAAGCATTCCTATGCGGTCAGTAGTACGACATACAATCCTATGAGTGTAACTGCTTTTCATCTGACTGCTCCCCTTCAGCCTGTCTGACAAGGTTGCATCTATTCCTATTGATATTAGTAATTTACTGTGATATATGCACTGTGAATTTGTGTACGTTCCAGTTCGGATAGAAGTGGCAAGTTGCAAGATACATGGTTTGTAATAGTAACAAAGATTCATGTGAGTTAAGCCAACAAGGGTAGTCTGCTGTTACCTAACATACACTGGTTACAGTCAGTCGTTAACGTAGGCAAGTCTACGTTTTGACCGCTGGCGCAATCAGAAGACCATGAGGACCGCAAATGTAGGTAATAGTAACGTTTGATCACGCTTAATCTTAAAATAGTGCAATTTCATTTACTGATATGGAGCCTAGAATATAAGGTTAATCTTCAGTTCAACGCAGCATGCTCCTGCGTATCCTACACTTCAAGTGCTAAGGAGACGATTGTGGCCTGAAGCAAATAACATTAACCAGTTGAATACAAACCTTCTGGTCACTAAATCGAAGATCTAATGGAATACTTATATTTACGTTCGGACTAAAAATAAAATCATAAAATTTCGACAGTTTCACGTAGCGGCACTTTGGTAAATAAAGAGTCTACGTCGACCGAGTACATCATCTGTGGACTTACTGAAATGTTCTCCAAAATCTTCGCTTACTCAAAGGAATTACAAACACAATTGGGGGATAACAATTCACGAACGGGATTGAGGATGTCCACTAACCATCGCGCCAGCTTGTGGTATGCCGAGTTATTCATGGATAATATCAGTCGTAGTTGGATACACGTCTTATGGGTTTTTGGTGAACCTCTCATTCTCAGTGCCTGTGTGTCTGTTAGTTTCAGTTCTAATATTGAACCTCAGAAATATATCCATGCAGCATCAATATTTGAAGTTTCTTTGATATATGTTTTTCAATCAGGAAATTGTTACTGGACCTGGCATCCAACTGGAGTTTCCGTGCATCAGAAAGTACCACATTCATCTTTGCTACATATTCCTCTTTGTTCACTATGACAACAACAGAGCCCTTGTCTGGCTTGAGGAAGACTAGGCCAGTCATTTCTTTGAGCTTCTTGATGGCGATGTAGTGTTCTGCGGACAAACAACAGTGCTGGCGTATATGGGCCGATAGAAACTAGTGCGAACTATCAACCAACTTGACACGGAACCTGTCCGTGTTGTCCAGTGGGGCGGGAGTAAGATCTTTAACTCGCTCATACAAGTTTTCAAACTGAACCTGGAATTAAAGTTTGTTCACTTGTTTGGGCAGCACCTTGAAATCCAGACCCAGCGAAAGTACATCCTACTGAGCTTTAGTAAAGTGAATAGCCGACAGGTGGTGAATGTGTTTAAAGTCATCTATGGTGTTGGCTTACACTCACTCACAAAATAGTTAATTTTACACGTTCTGAAGCGTGTTCGCTTTGGTTTCTTGAATTGTAGTTCAGATAAAGTTTTCAAACTTGATACGGCAAACCAAAGATAAGCTGTTAAACAAACGAGCAGAGAGTTGATGGGTCTTGAAAAACATGTCCAATCTTTCTTTGGATGCCTTGATTTGAGAGTTAGTAATCTTGACCAGGTTCACGTTATTTATCGGAAGCTTACCTTTAGAATGCAGCTTGGAAGATGCACAGAAAATGAGCATGATACCACACAGTTTTCATGAAATCCTTCATTTTTTCATTTGCTCGAAAACTAATCACACGCATAGTTCCAGTGCGTTCTGTATTAAGCATCTAACGTATGGTTATGGTGGACCGCACCATACTTTGATGTGAGGAGCAAGTCATCACGTAAGCCCAGAACAGGCGAAGAGGTTGCCCAATGTAGTCCAACCTCTGCAGGGCGAAAGAGGTTTTTCTAGGTTCTGAACTTGTTCGGCTGATAAGCCAAACGTGCACTATTGTAATGTACGCCTTCATAAACAGTGGTCCGAATACTAGTTTAATAGAGAAAAGAGGGGCTCGTAAGCTCGATTTTCTGAGTAGTCCCTGTCGATTCTCGATTAGCACTCTGCGTGGCATTCGTATGATGCTATGTCAAGGAGTATTATTTGAGATTCTATCCTTGAATAAGACTAAAACCATTTTCGTAGTCCGCTTATGCTGCTAACAAATTACCAGTTGCGCAGGTCAACAGACCGTCTATAGTAAAGCCGTAATAGTGGGTTCGCCCAACACGAATTGACTTCGTTAACTTTTAGGGGTTCCCGAAGTTAACTGAGCGCTGAAACAAAGTATACGGAGGTGAATGGAGCCGTCGGGTATGCAAATTACGTGAATACCCAGCTGGTGTCTTTAGAAGACAAAATTCAAACAATGTTTGAGTTGGACTGTTTTGAATACTGTATCTTGTATACAACGGCTTTATCAATCGAAGATACAACTCCTTAGACAAAGCTGCAGCCACTCTATAATTTTTGGATGGACACTATAAAAATATCTTCCTTTGTAAACATAGATGGGTCAACGACCTTATAATCGTGTGATTTATGAACGAAATCTGTACGCTTTAAAGCAAAGGTTACTCAGAGATTCCATACTAAAATCAGAGTACACAGTCGTAACATCTAATCACATCATAAAAAGCTATATAGGGAAATTTTCTCTTTGAAGCGTTAATCTTTCTGGCCAGTGGTATCTACCACAAGATCCAGTACATAACCAAAATCAACGGAATACGTTACGAATAGTGTATGATTTCCCCGCAGCGCATCAATGAGTGCCTTACAACTGGTTTTTTAGTCACTCAAATATATATTCTTTAAATAAGAACCAATTGTGAAAGGCCAGGAATTTGGTTGGATCCGAACCAGCAACAGAAACAACATGCATCAAAGTGGCAAGCACTCTATCAACTGATCTATGAGGTCACGCCAGGAGCTCGGAAATATCACATTCGGACTCGGTTACCCATCCATCAATGGTAACCAGAAAGCCCAAGTATTCAGCGCATCAAGATGGCAGGTCACTTAAAACATTTACTCGAACATTAACAGTTGGATAAAGGTATGATTACATTATGGTTCTGTTATACGCAACGGTTGCCTTAGGGAAGCGTTTAAAATTAACCACCAAACATCTTCAGTCAGCGGAAACCTCTCGTTGTTACCGAATAAATTTTGTACCGGTAAAGAGACTAATCCTGCTGGAACAGTCCATCCCGCGTATCTTTTGGTGGATTCTGTATGAGACAGTGGGACCGATGGATAACCGAGTCCAAATGTGACATTTCTAAGCTCTTGGTGCAGCTTCGCAGCTCAGTAAAACGCTTGGCGCGTTGATGCATGGCGTTTCTGTCGTTGGTTCTGTTACGTAGGGGCAATGGTGTGGGCTATAGATAAATGACTACGGCCTAACACTAACTACATATAACAAAAGAAGGGTACACAGTTGAGTAGTAAGGTGTATGACATAAATAGGTATAAACAGGAAGATGATTAAAACATAAACAAGACAGGAGACTCACGTACAGTACAAAATAATGTCCCAGTTGATAATAGTGTGGATAGCAGTATCCAGGTTTATGCTGTGTGTTGGTAGTGTTACAGGGATAGGATCACGTGGATTCGATGTGGAGCAGTACAGTTGTGGTGTAGCTCACGTCCTCGTGTCCGTTGGCTTTGCGCGTTGTTGACTTGTTCACCGTCCGAGACGCAGCGTCAGAAGTTTTGTTGTGCCTATTGCGAGTTTTGTCGCCTACATGTGCGTGCATTACGCGCCTGTAGGTTAACTCGCATGAGTTAGCTCAGTCGATGCGCGCGTGTGTGCGTGCATGTGACCTTGCCTCTCGCAGTGTTGAGGGGACAAGGCGTCACTGTCTGTCGGGTGAGTGAAAGTGAATTGCGCCAAGCGGAGCCTGTGTGTGCAGAGTGGACAGGGCATGTTGAATCCTGTGCTGGTCTGTGGAGCGCGTGATGTCTGTGACCTTGTGAATATGCCAGAGATACGTGAGTGAGTGAGAAAGTTAACGTGTGGTCTCCTGACCGTATGTGGGGCGAACGGATGGCTAGGATTGAGACATCGGGTATAGCGCAGGGTACTGAACCGTTACAGTTCGAATCCAGCTGTAGCCCTGAATTTTCACAACTGGGTCTGACGTAAAATCATAAATCTGTCAAACTACTCACTAGTAACACAAATATATGTACAAAAGTATCTGTTACGTGAAGAGCTTTACATTATTCTGGTGTTGCATGTAGAAAAATTCACAGTTAACCAAAATGAGATGACTTCTGTTGTACTCATTATTGTTTTGGCGGTACTGGTTAGTATTTTTAAAAATTGTCATAAGTTCATTAGTTACTACTTTTTCACTGTCAAATCTAGAGGCCACGATATGGTTGTGTACGACGTCAAAAGCATTTTCTAAATTGTTGTTTTTTTTGTTATGGTTGGCTGAAATTGCACCAAGGTTGTTATGCATACGACAATGACCTTGTTGTCTGACTGAGATTTTTGTGAAGTTTTGAAATTAATGAAGCGGACAGGAAAAATCCGCAAGGAACTTTTCTTTGGGATGGAGGCTTAAATTCACCAGTTACATGTTATTTTTTGCCAAGCCTATGCCTCATGAGTTTGTTGTTTGGACATAAAAATAAGGTCAATGTAGTTCCCTTTCAACCCTTCCGATTCTAATGTTCCCTGATTCGGATGTTTTTCCCTCAATATTTGCATGAATATTTTCCATTTAGTAGAGTGACGAGTTGAAGTTGAAACAAAGTCCGGTATGTACTGTTTGAGAGTATCGTTGATCTAGTCTGGTACATTTTTGTCCCAATGAAAAAATGAGTGGTTAGTCTTTCTAGCTAAAGACTGATCGGTTATTTGTAGACGGTTCTGATGACGTCTAAGAAAGTGGCTGAATACAACAAGTAAGATCCATTTAGATCTCAGGTCAGATGGGCAAAACTAGTTGTTGAAGATAAGTGGTTGTGTCAGTAGGTCATTCTACCACTGCAATTAATGAAAGCATTCAGAAAGCTTCGTCTACTGCAGTGTCTGAAGTTATTCAGATACCTTCCTACCCATTGATGGTTTATAATCAGTACGTCATGCTCATCGAACTGTCAGACACTCGAAGCACAAGTATGGACTACAAAATCAGGCATTATTCCCGAAAAGCACGACTGTGGGCATTTTATGATTCTACGACGACTAGGCATCAGTGACAATCGTTGGTAATGCAAATATAAAGCTCGCTTTTTCTGCTGGCACTATGAGATGAGATTTCGATATTAAACCAAGTAGTACTTGTGAAGTTCATCAAGAGAATATACGTAACGATATATGAGCACTTCCCTCAGTTTCATCCATGTACTATATAAAAACATTTAGCTATATAGATTTGACTCTTGGGAATAAAACAGAAATGGGTACACATTAGAACGAGGTAAACGGTACCAGTGTCATAGCAATAATACTCATTACGTCAGCACCTTCTGTCAAAAGAGAGCGGATGTGTAAAGAATGAGTGGTAAAGCTTCAGAAAATTTCAACAACTTAGAATTATAATTGTGTAACAGGACTGCAGATGAAGTGAAGAGGTCAACCACATAGTCCGTTGGCATAAAATGTTTCATGAATGATGACTGAAGATGTCCGTTCGGCTGTATATATGACGTTTTCTTGTTCAGTCATTGCCCGCACTAGTTATTCGAGGATGTGCTACACAATTCTGTGCAGCAAGTTGTCATCCGTTGTCCTAATGATTGCGTCGCTATAACTGCTCCTCAGCTAGTTTTCTGAGAAAGAATGACCAGAAACCTGAAGAGTAATTCTGAGGTTAGAAGTCAGTTATTCAAGACAATAAATTGATTTATGCACATTGAGAGACGGGGTTATCAGCGCAACTCCGCCTCGAGATAAGTGTGATAATCAGCAGATTTTCCTTTTTTGTGTCCTCACGTGTATGAAATTATGATGAAGGTCGACCGCTGAAAGTGTTTGAAATTTGTTCATTCTCTTCCTACAGCAAGTTTTCGCAAAGTTGGCAGGATACCCCCTTACAAAAGCAATATTCTTCCACAGTACCTCTTTAAACTCTAGGCGTTCGGTAGTGCATAATTTCTTTAGTTGCGTAAAATCACGCATTCTAGCTATGAGCTGTTTTGACCTTCTGAAAGACGAACTAGCTGAGCGTACTGTATGAGTCCTTGGAAATAAAAATATTTCAGAATGATTGTCAGTTATTTCACATTTCTTCGTGGATAACAGTTTTCGGTGAATGGAATTAAACCACTATAAATAAGGTATGGACAGTTAACATAAACAACTTGAAAGAGGTTGACTGAAGTGTCTGTACTTCGTACTATTTCGATTACCGTTGTCCTGAGGAACTGGTTATAGGGACCTCAGTGTTACAAACTCTTTTAGAAGTAGATATTTGCAGTACACCCTGGCATTATCGTTCTTATTGTGATCAAACCTGTCTCTTAGGGTAACAATTTAACCAGTTTTAATGGCCTTTAGTGAAATTTCGCGGTCATTTGAAGGAGTTTTAATTTCTTTAATGAGCAACGCACATCTGCGTTTGTCCACCACTTATTAACAGGTAGTTATGAGCGGTCAAAAGGGTTGATTATCTTTCCAAGTTGTGGCGAAATGCACAAGTCTAATATGTCTCCAGTTGTTTCTATGCCAATTCGTCTCGTATCGGCTGAGTGAGCTACGTCCTAGTTACCGATGCAAAAAACCAAATAAAAACATGCTCACAGTTCATGCATGTTTGCCAGTGGAATCAATAGTGAAGGATGAAACCAGAATATACAAAGCTAAAAAAACAAAAGCTGAATGTGCTGGCGTAAAATTACCTCAAGTGGCTAAATCTCACACTATGCATTAAAACATCATTTTAGTGCCACCCGACTATTATCGTTTGTTTAAGTCAGGCAGCATAATGGATAGTTCTCGTCAGCTAACAAATAACTTTAAAAATTGTATCGTACTCAGGTGCACACTTTTATGTTTTGCGCATAGTAGAAGCCATAGGTAGTCGTCTGTCGGCAGAAAAAGGAATATCACAATTGTAGACGCTTCACAGTTATATCGATTCCCATGAACATCTAATCCGATGACCTCAAAGCTTAAAAGAAGTACCTCTCACTGTATTTGATAAGTCAGTGTATTCTGTTACTAGTTATGCAATGACCTGGAAATTTATTGGAGACCAATTGATTTATGTGCCTGATTGAGTAAGTGCACCAAATGGATATCAATAAAGGTTTCACATTTTATTTCCTTCAGCCTTTGCCGGACCGAAATGCCGATAAGAACTGGTGTGACAAAAGCTACTGCTGCTTTCGGATGTCTGGAAATAAGTGTCTGGAAGAACTACAGCCTGAAGTTGGCCACCAAGCTGTTTGTCTATAGCTCAGTGGTGCTTACTGTACTCATTTACAGCAGTGAAATTTGGATACCGCATCAGCAGAACATGCGCTATCTGAGCTGTCCCATTGGCAGTATGTAAGACGCATCATGGGTATTCAATGATCGGACCTGGTTTCGAACACTGAAGTGAGTTGGTGAGCGGACATGGATGGGGTCGAACTGATGGTGATGCGAAATCAGCTTCACTGGTCAGATTGCGTCTGTCGTATGGGTCAAGACCGTACCCCCAAAGCAGTGGACTATTCCTCCCATTTCATTCTCGATATTTCTTCCACCACTTCTTCCCACTTCATTCTCTCTGTGTTCAGTTTCCGAGAGATAAAGGCTTTAGTTTCGTGCTAGCCTATCAATTGGCTAATCAGCATTGACCGGCTGGATACTAAGGCCTCACTCACACACCTTCTAGTCTTATTCCTTCGGGTTTATGTGGTGTGTCAGTGTAACCATAATTGGAGTAGCGTCGCTCACTTTTGGTGATCATTAAGCGCAGGCATCCGTTGACTTCGATCACTGTGACAGGCTAACCCGAACCGAATACCGTCATCCGTGTACCAAATGTTTACTATGGTGCACTAGAAAATATACATTTTTATAAGAATCTCTTCACAGAGTTGAGTGTCATTTCTGTAGGAGGTCATAGATCTGGCAGTGCAAAATCCAAGCAGAAGCGACTATCACATGCGTTCACCTCAGAATAAAAATTAGAAATGACAAAACCGTGTATGAGTGGAAGCTCTGATGCACATTTTCTAGAATTCGATTTCGGATTAACGAGTTGTAGTGAACGGTAAGCAGATACGTAACTAATTATAAATGACTCACGAGCGAAACTTCGTCATAGACCGAGTGTTAAACCCTAGAAAAATGATTACAGATAACTGATCTAGCGCAATAATGGGAACGCGCATGGACGTTCGGTCGTATGCATAAAATGACATGCATGCCAACAAGCAAGATTAACACAATGACTTGGTGGATTTAATAAGCCTCAGCATGAATTTGTAAAACATAATATACTAACACACATATGTAATAACAGCATAAAAACAGGCAATAAGGCAAACAAAATATTTACAGATAACGCTAGTATGTTACGAAATATTGTTTAGAATATTAACCGGTTGTTAGATACCAAGCAAACCTCCATTTCATGGAGGCGAGTAGAGGAGAGTATGTTTATAGCTATAACGACCATTGAGGTTGGTCTATATGAATCTTGCTTTTGATATCACATTTGCGGTAAAGTCGTCAGCGTGAAGTTCTTTAGAAATTTTGTCAACCGTTTTCAAATATCTGGAAAACCTAGTTAGAGCTTTGTATACCACTCATCTATTGTTCTCGTTCTTACATTTTCAACCTTCCATCATCGCTTTGAGACTGGGGTTTTCATAGTATGTCTCGTTGGAGAACGACTTTATTACAACGTTCATGCAAACCGTAGATACGCAAAAGCCCAGTTCAGTTCGCTTCTTTTGTGGATAGCAATAACGAGGGTAGAGTAAAGAGTGCCTATTCCTGTCACAACTTGATAGGTTTTAGTTAGTAGATTTATTAAAGCCGAAGCTCCTCCACACAGTGGCCGATAGGTGCGGGAACGTGAATCCAAGTTTCGGTTGGCTAATACGCTTCTGGTAAGCCTAATAAACAATAACAACAAATAGTTGGAATGTTCAACTGTGTATTGGTTAATTACACCAAACTCTCCCGTCCACTAGCAGCCGTTTGCGAGCTAACAGCTGTGCCATTTCCAGACATGGTGATGTTAACGTTGTTTAGAATGAACTGATTTGTAGCACACAAAAACCACTACATAAATGTTCCGCTCCATATTTTACATGCATATTTTAAATCAAATGTGATTAACACAATTTATATGGAAACATTACCTATCCATTTCGAAAATAGCAATGATAGCCAGTTACATCATTACTATTCGAAACAGCAACCAAACATTTCTGTTCAACTTTGCTGATCAGAGGTCGATCCATATTAGATTCACATAAATCAAAACACAAAAGCTTATCACTGAGTTTGCTCACGAAATTTATGCACCCACTGGGAATCGATCATAACTGATTACAACCTTCGCATTTCCGTAGAATTTCCAGTCGAGCTGTTTCAAGAGGATTGCAGAACTTGAGTCTCAATTGTGTTAGAACTCGCCGGTATTTACTGGGATTTGAAATAAGGCCACGCTCTCGTGAGGCTGCCGTGTTGACCGTTGGGAAACTGACCGCGCAGCAATCATGAATGAAATGCATTAAACCAAGGATAAGCCATTTTCATTTGTGAGTAATGCTCCAAGTGCTCGACCACGGGGTTCAAATACAGACCACAACACTGAAGTGCACTAATGATGGGATCCAACAAAATTATAATATGTCTGTTTGAAACGGGTTGGTTGAAAATTCCAAAGGATGCAACCATTTGTCAGTGGTATGTTACAACCATTAACTAAAATTCTCAACTACCTATCAGTCATCAAAAATTGTACAGTTAATTTACATGCTACCTCTTTTAGTCGAATCAGCTGAAATGTGGAAGCAAATTAGAGTTTGGTATCCGATCGGCTATGAAGATACAGCTGCAGTATCAGAACATGAATAAACAATTAAAAGCCGATTTAAATGTGTGTAAATAATATAATGGAGGCCGATTATGGGATTTGTTTTTGTCTGCGCCTAAAATCACATGTTGCGCGTTGAACTAAACTTCTCTGAAAATCTAACATTCGAAAACTTCAGTTAACACTCCGTGCTTTCCGTAAAACGAAACATGTTCGTTCCACCCCCACCTTCCTTTATAAACGAAAATTTTCGTTCGATTATTTTTCCCTCTGCTGTAACAATGTAAGGCTTGCTTACTGTCATCAAACGCGTGCTCACGATTACCAAACACTGAGGTAACCCAACCGGGCACCAACGCGCGTTTTGTTACGTTGAACTGATTCCGAAGAGTTGGTATCAGCCGATGATGAAATGCCGTTTTGCCCGTTGAATACATACAGTAATTGCATACTGTTTGTTAAACTCTGTGGCACTGATCAATGAATCTGTCAGTAAACAAAACTAACTTGCCGACTAATCGTCTATAACCAGCATTAATCCGCACTGACAATTGTTATCTGAGGATTCTGAGCAACTGCAAAAATAATGAGAAACTATAACTACCCAACCTCATGTGTTTGACTTATAATCAACCCGACGTAAAACGCAACCGCAAGGTTGTGCAGACACAATTTGCATCCTGCAATCTACAAATGTAACAACATTAAATCCGTCAGTATATTTCGAATTTTATTTGGTCTTAAACCTCAAAGCATATTACATTCACGACAATTCCATTACAATAAACAACACACGACAAATATACTCGGAATATAACGCTTCCTTCTCTGCAAGACATATTTCAACCACGTCTGCTTGGGATAACTGAGGACCAGTTTGCCCCATACACTCTTTGAAATTTATATATATATGTGTATATATATATACATAAGTATGTATGTATTGTGCACTTGATATCAGTAGTAAATTAGTAAGGATGTGTGATACTGACAGCGAATGGTATTAGCCTAAAAACAAATCACTCAGAATAGAGAAATCTGTTCATCTGAAACGTATGAAATGTCAACACAGAGATACGTGTGACTAATGCAAATGGATTTGGTGTTTGGAGGTGTATCGGCTTTTCGTACAGGGGTTGCACAACAGTCACACACTAATCACGATCCGGATGTTTGTAAGAGCACCTGGAAATGTGCAAACACTAAAAGCATGCCTGATCACCAGTCGGTATAAGCAGGTTACCGACCAGTTTGTAACGGTTAAATAATGTGAACGTTCGGAGGCTGATAATAATGAATGCTGATATTAGTCGTCTGGCCACGTCTCGAAAGGGAACAAATTTGAACAAGCAAACTCGATACCAGTCAGAAAAGTCTGAATTTTGAAGCAACTGGAGTTAGTGTTTCATTGGGAGAACCTGCCTGTAGCCTGTCAAGCTCCAAAAACAGTGATTGGTAAATGGTGTGTAATTTTACCGAATTCTGT
>LUCH01002377.1:15032-59105 GCA_013368495.1 Paragonimus heterotremus
TTTGTCAGACCCCTACTTATTGACCTGCCTGGTATGGGTGACTATCGGCGTAGTGATCACACCGTCCAGTTTATTCCAATGGGTTATCGAGATACGCAGCATGTCACACCGCATCAAGGTCCAGTCTCATTGGGGGACGACGTCTGGGTGCGTCCCGCCAATCACTTGTGGCTCACAGATATCTCCGACCATGAACAACGTGAGGGTGCCTTACCGCTAGATGTTCTCTTAGATACCTTTGGTCTACAACAGCCGGAACCTACCGTGTCAGCCAACGTTATCGAGGGTTCTTCTGCACACTGCCTACAGCCTAGAAGCTGGACTGCTCGGACGCGGAGAACGTCGAAACCTATGTTAGATCAGTGCTCAACTTCGATTCCCCGACCAACATATTCATAGTTGAGGTGTTAGAGTTAGAGTAAACTTAACCTTAAGAACAAGATTTGGAAGTCGGATTTGACGTACTCTGTGTTGTTCTTGCGATACGGGCTTCATTTTTATTTGACTAGTTGTTCGCGCTTTCACGTGGCATTGTCTTATAAATGTGGTTTTGTCATGTCCAAAATCCGGGTGAATGTATGCATTATTGATAGACTGCCGTCTTTATCTTCTCTGTTGTCCTGTCATGCCGTGTCATATTTCGTGGGTCGTGTGTGATCGGGGTTTGAATATTCGGTCAGTACATTCGTTCGAGGTGTTTTTACTCTCCAGCATAATTCGTAGACAACGTCACTCTAATTTGTGAGGGTTCACGGGAAACCCAGAACAAGTTAGACAAACTGGAGGCCTCAGTTCATCAATTTGGTATGACTTTTGCACCTGCTTAATATAACGTGCTGTTACAAAGTTGCCCGATGTCTGCACTTGCATTCACCCTTGTCAATGAACCATTGGTGGTAGTCGAGGCGTTCACCTCACTTTGAAGTTGCGTCAATGCTTTTGGTGTGTCCGATTAAACTACAACCTATATAGTTGAAGCTCAGGTGGTGTTTAGCAACTCACGCCGTCTGTGGCACCGGCCTGATCTGTCTTTCTGTAAAAGGCCAAATGTGTAATGCGATCATATTCTGTGACTATTCCGTCCACAAACAGGATGTTCGCAGACTGCCTTTTTGAACGTCGGTTCCTCCGAAGCATTAACGATGTGTGGTTAGAACACTGTCAGCAATGACGAAGTTGGCTGACTTATTTTCGAGGCGGACAAACTCTGTCGGCTCTTGACCACACTGATCTCATCTCACAAGCTTTTTAAACTTGACCAAATTTTACGAATACCAGTCCACCGATCGCCTCACTATGCTTTGTTTGCGAGTGGCGGTTCAGACTAGAGGCTGAATGAGAGCTTGGCTAATTCCGCTACGCATCCCAGTCGGAAGAAACGATGTTTCAGTTATCAAATTACGCACCTCTGAAGTTAATACGATTGCTTTTACATGAAAAACCTTTATAAGAATTTCGGAGGCGTTTTATCTGTTCTGATGAGGATTGTGGAACTGTTCTCTTTGGTCTTAAAAAAGATTAGGGCGTCTTATGATTGCTCTGTACTTGCTAACGTTTTCGTTGTAATAAACCGTTTATCAGTCTGTTATAATTCTTTTAAACGGTAAACAAAAATTCATAATTGGTAATCTTGTCTCGGCTGAAGTCGTTGCAAACAATTTGTTTATTGTGGCCTGGTGTTTACTGCTTCTATGAAAAAAACGATTGATTGGTCTGACGTATTTAGGCCGTTTTTATCACTAACTTTTTCGTTTTTACTGAAATGCCTGTCGAATAGAAGCAGTAACCGTTTATTAAAAACGAACCAAAAGCGGTAGTCGGACGCGTGTAATATAAGAGCTTGTTGATTATCCGTTTTGAAGTGTGGACGTTCTCGTTGATGATAGCCAATAACGCCTAGTTTTGATCGGTTTGGATTCATATAGGCGGTAACTCAACCTCTAGATATAAGCGGTAAATTTTAACTTTACGTTTATTTATCAGGATCATTTTTTGCACGGTTTACAGGTGCCTGCTCCGCCTCGAACTCATTCTGTGGCTACGCATATGGCCATAAAGTTTCTCGTTGATGCAGCCAGGGACAAACCAAAAGATGAACGATTTTGGAAGATCTTTGCTCGCTTACTTATTGATGCGTCACAAAACCAGGGCAAAGCATACAAGAAAAAGGAAGATCTGCATAAACAATGTGAAGAAAATCGTGCATATGCGAATTATCGAACCTACTAGTATCCGTCTAATGTTCGCATTCTGACCCGTTGTACATACTGTGTCAGCCTTAGTGAAAATACATTTTATCTGCATACGTTTTCTTGTAGTATTATGCAATCGTTTACTTGCTCGGTTCATTGCACTCCGCATTTGTAACACGTCCCGTTTTCGCTGTTTGTAGATACTGGTTGTTGGAATACGTGGTTTGGTCTTTCATTATGGATTTTTACGCCTCCCCCCGATCCAGCTTTATAAAACATCTCCCTGGTTTTCAAGCAGGTGGTTTAGACTGACAGGCTTGCTTATAACGAAACATTTTTGTCGTTACAAAACGCTGTTCATTTTCTCCTTCAGTTATCACTACTGGTGGAATTTGTTAGTCGTGTTGATAGAGTAACCTTTTTTCGACAGGCCGTTTCACGTTTGAGTTGTTATGGGCTCCTAGTTGAACCTTACACTGTCAACGACTTAGGATATTCAGAACTTGCGGCTACCAATCTTCCGTTTGATGTCACTGCATCCCATTGCATTCGTTTTCTTCATCCATTTGCTCATTGGTCTGGTTAACAGGTACTTTTGCTCAATCTGCCGTGCACGTCACCAGTGATATGAAATATTATGGAAGAAGACAAGTTATCGAGAGTAGAGGAGGAAATGGATAAAAAATAATGCTAAGTAGAAAAACTGTCAACGTAATGGACCCAGAAACGCCGTGGACGTGGGAACATTGACATCTTGAATAATGTTTTTAACCAGTGCGCACGAAGAACCCAGTTGGGCAGGTGACACCTGCCCACTTTACTCAGTGGATATTTTGTGACCAATTTGTTGTTTGATCATTCCGTGGTTCCCACCAACCGTTGGTGGTATCAGTGAAAAATGGCGTATGTGATACACGGTCATCTGGCATACGGACTACGTGATTCACTTATTGCATAGTGTGCAACTCGTTTACTTAGTTGATCGACCATTCCGAAATTCGCACTACTACGTTGCTTACGCGATTACTTCACTTGATATAGGTTAATCTCCATGGACGGCGACGATCGATCTTAACAAGTCAGCTGCTATTCTGGTTGCTAACAGGTTGCGCTTCCGAACCATAAAACAAGACTGGACGAGTCCAGCAGAATACCTACGTTGCCAAAACTCATGCCTTCACATTTGCTTTCATCACGTTATTTCCCTCTAGTTCACTCGTGCGTTTTGCCTTCTCACATCCCTGTCGTTTGCGTGTGCTCAAGAATTCGCGGTTTCAGACTGGATCTTTTCGATAAACAATCTTTAAGGTGAGGTTGTTCGATAATGGTCGGAATGAGTACACTGTCCCCTACTTGAATGTTTTCGTATTTTGGCGATCCACCCGAAGGAATCGGAAGTCACATTTGAGAGTACAGCGAAATTTATTGGACAATAGACTATGGTTTGGTTGTAGTCAAATCTTAACGTAATATAAACAAGCAGTGCGTAAATGGGAGATGACATCCTGTGTATACTCGATATTAACGTAAATCCAACGGACACCTTGGCCAGATTAAACTCCGCAGGTCGGAAATTGCAATTTTCGTTTAAAACTGAAATGATTAGCCAATTGGGCTTTTTTGGATACACGTATAAGTTGCCGTGCCGATGGCTCAGTTCAGCGCGCGATACACAGAAACTTGGAATGATTCATTCAGTTCAATAGTCTTGCATCACTTGCCTTAAGATGAAACCCAATTAACTGTTTCACGGGCAGAGCCGTAAGGATTTGCACGAATGATGTCGTTTCCGTGACCTTGGCATTCGTACGTACACTATTCATACTAAATGGTTATCCGGAAAGGTTCATAGACAGAACAATGCAGCGGCGGAGTGGGGACCAGCCGTAGCAAGCAGAAAAGACAACTATACACATAGGATTAACGATATGCTAGCCAAAACTATCATGCGTAGGCTCTCATGTGTAGTTAACATGATATTTCTCGCCTCCAAATTTTGTGCCCACTTAACTACCCATCCGGTTTTGTGCCTGCTTCTGCGGCGTCGTTCTCTGTTCGCTCATTCGCTTGTTCTTGTGAAACCAGTTGGGTTGACCACATGATCAGCTACTTATCTTATCGGGTACCTGAAAATCACGTAGCTTGGCTCAACGATGGAATAACGAAATCAGCCAACAGCGTCATGCCATCGCAATTGGTGGATTCGAATCAATCTGTCGATGTCATGGACGTATTTCTTTCAATCTACCAAGTTAAGGTCATTCCATTGATGGTAGTGAGGCATATTTCTGTCCATAACCGAACCTCTCGGAATTCGCCTGCGCAACCTGCCCCTGTGCGCTCAGAAACGTTTCGCTCAGTCTTTGAAACTGCCTTGGTCAAACTTTCACTGCGTCAGCTTTTCAAGATACATTATTCAAGTGGATACTTGATTACAGTTTGACATCAATTTGACTGACCGCTTTACCGACCCGTTCTCCGTTTACTCTCCTAATGATTCTCTTATCAGATACATTATGATGTACTTAACCTGATGATAAATCACTAAAAACGGGCTTTTTAGCTACACTGTTTTTTTCCAGAAGGGATTAGTTAAAATGCATAAAACCCACCGAAATGTAACTACCTGATAAACCGAATGCTTTCCCGGATGAGAACTCGCCCGTTTCAAATAAGCGATTCTAAGACGACAAGCGATATTAATCGATCGGATATCTCAATAAAATGTTGAAAAAGGAATGTATTTCGCTGTATGTAGAATATTGCACACTTGAACCGTTTGGCGGCAAGTTTGAACTGGTGTCTCCTGTAACAAGCTAGACAGACAGCCGTATTTGGAAAGGCAAGGATCGCCTCCAGAGTCCTTAGTAAAATTATTTTATCTTGGGTTACCAAGACAGCCACTTTGAAAGTAGGCGGACGTTGGCTACCTTTTTGGGTATTGCGGGAAACCCGTTTCCTGCCCGCGTCTTACCTGGTTTAAAGTCTTGACCACTGTTTACAGTGTGAACAGACAAAGTATACTCACCTTGTACCGACCCCTTTTCTGGAGGTTTCGAGCACGCAATAGCGCCAATAGTGAATCTTTTATCTCATTCTGTTCACCTTGGTAGGTAATCAGAGTCATTACATTTGCTGACACCTTTTCCGCGTAGGATTGCGGCCGATCCGTTTCACCGTACTATCGTCAAATTTTCCACGGCTATTCGAGCACTGCAAGTCTCGTGCCGTAGGTTTCAACTGTGAAAACGGGAACGCGTTACAGAATCAAACTTCGACATTTAAATATACATTCCTCAAATCTTCATGAGTTGGTCATTTGGTTGCCGCTTCCGGCCCAATTCAGATCCTATGACAGGCACATGAGGTAGCAGTCGCTTCTTTGCCCTGCTCTCTGAAGTGTGTATAGCAAGACCGACATCTGTTAGCTTTTCAGGCGTTACTTTCGCAGACGCACCGACTAAGCCTGTCGTCGTTACCACGAGCATCACGGTGTTCTGTATTATCAGTCCGCTCGGTAGTTGCCCGGACGCTTTCCATGATCCCGTCAGCTTAGGAATGGTGGGGTCACAGTCCCCAGTGACAGAGAATGCTAACGGACGATGATACTATTCCATCTGCCCTCATTCTTTCGAATGTCTGATGTCAAGGCGCTTTTGTTATGTTGACGTACTTGTACGCCCCTTTCCGTGCGGGACAATTCCATAGGGTTGCTTTACCAGTCAAGTCGAAAACTATTCTAATGCGCACATCCTACTATTGTCAGCAGTATTTAAAAAAAAATTTAATAGTCGGCGAAATGTAAAACCCTAGCTACTACTGTTGCGGCCTGGGTGAAGCCCAATCTGCTCTTCACGGATGCTTGTCACATTTTTGCGTCAGATCGCCAAAGTGTCATGGTGGCCGATAATTTTGACGCGGCTGAATTCAGATTTATCTCTCGGTAGTCATCCTGTGTGTTGCGGGTACGATTCTTAAAAGTGAGGAAAACATTATCAAAGCATTAGCTAGCTAGGCTGATTTGCTCATCCCAAAGCTCCTTTATCATGGTGATTAGCTCCTTGATTACAATCTTTGTCTTCAAAAAAGACTAAGGGAGTTTATTTGGACCCCTTGTGACATTTTAAAAGCCTGACCTCGCGAAACTTCGGTTTTCCATCGGAGTGGAAAGCTAATCGTCTGGGGAGCAATTGCATTCAGTTTTACGTTCAACCCTTTGCCGTTGTACATTTAAGATTTGTTCACTTCCGACCCCACAGACCGTCTCGCTAATGCCTATTTTTGTTTATCGCTGGTTGCTCTGGTGGAGTGGAATAACATATTGCTAACTTCGCTTCTGCTGCGTTCACCAACTACATAACGTTGATTTTATCGAATTTATCTCGTGAATCAAGATTCAGTTACTATGCTTTACCCCTTTTCAGCGAGAATACTTGGGCGAGCCAGGATTTTCGGAAGGTAACGCTGGTAACTGGATTGTTTATCACATTCCCACTGGATGCTTCCTCCAGGCTGCTCATCCGGGGAATACCATCCCACCTGAATTCTAACTGCACAAGTGGATTCGTCCAAAAAATAGGCGGTCACAGAAACTGCGTAGTAGAGCCATTGGAGCATGATGGATTCAAGGTTGTTGTCCTAGTCTTCCCCGGCAGTAGCATCACATAATGGGTATTACCCCGCGCCCGTCATACGTTTACACACGTGCCGTCTGTACACGCACACCGTATGAATCGTCGATCAGTTGCAACTCGAACCTTCAATCTGCGGCTACCGTGGCCTAAGTTGCTTAGTTGCTCACTTGATATTTTCTGTTTTGTGAAAGTAATGATGGTCAGACGTTGCAAGTTTGTTAATATTTACATCACGAATAAACGACCTCTTCAATCCATAGAACAACATAGGTCTTACGCATGTGTTATCCTTTCTTTCGGTGACTGCGAGACGTCTTGTAAACCCCATAGGTGTCGCATGACTACAGGTCTACTACTGTCGCCGATCTATCAACAGTCCTATGGTCTGATGTGATTGTGCTACTCAAGCATGCGAAAAGGTCAAATCTCCTATGGATTGCTAATATACAGATTGTGGGAGTATGGACGCCACGATTTTGAAACGATGCTTTGCACCTTGAAAGTACAAGGCACAATCTGTGTAGACTAGTCCACATCATTCACATCGTTTAGCGGGACATGCATGCTTTCGGCAGAAGAGCTGAGTAGGTCGTTGTTATTCATGCCTCTCACCTAGTTCTTTTTAATGCTAGAAAGAACCCATCATCACTTGTAAGATATCCGCACCAAATTTAGCACGAATGAATTCAGACAGTTTAGGCGTCTTGTTTAACATGTTATTTATAAGTGGATTGAGAATGACACAACGTTATGATCAAGTTGTAATACTCTACGTTTCAACCACTTCAGGTGGCTTTCATCAGGAGTGCTGTAATCGAAATCACCTCAACGAAAGTTTTTGTTAATGATTTCTATCACAACACCACCACTCGAGATAGTTGAAACGTAGAGTATTAAAACTTGCTCGTAACGTTGTGTTATTCTCAATCCATTCATCAACCTATCACCAAGTTCATTGACTTCATCAAACTCACTTTCTGGAATACCGTGCTTGACAAACTAGATCTCAGCATGAAATCAGCATCCCTGACAGACACCATCACATTGATAAACATCTGGGACGGCGGTTCATGTATCCCATCTGTTTGCAAGGGGAACACAATGAGCTTAACTAATTTTAGTACTTTTCCTGGGACCTTAAAGGAGATTGTCCCAGAGGATGTTGCGTGCTTCCTAATCAAAGGCATTCTTCGAGTATGAAAATACTACGGCCGTCGGCCACTCGCTCAGGCGCTCACATCCCAAGACCAGTCATATGGTGAGAATGTCTTCTGTAAGCCCTCGTTCATCTGTGAATCCTGCCTGTGCTTCGCGCATCTGACTTTCCTTGGATTTTGTACGCGTTAATGACATGATTGATGCCCGATCTCGCTTAAAACTGTTTGACCTTCAACACAACCACGAATAGGAGAATTGACGTGCTGCTCTCTCTAGACAAGTGAACTCATTTTATCTTTGATCATTCAACCAGATGACACCTACTGTCTGCGCATACTTTAGGTCAGCTTAAGTTTCACTTGTCGGTGGTCGCTATCATGTTCAGTGGACTTTAGCACCGCAGGTTCATAATGTCCGTAAGCGTGACTGATGTCCTGTCGCGGTTGCACAGCTGCATCATGTTATACCCCTTTACATCACGCGTTCATGTTTACTGTAATTTCTTCTAAGTTATTTACTCGCCCTAATAAAACTGCGCGATTTGTTACACTTTGTCACCTCACGAGCCTTCCGCACCTTCGTTGATCCAGTACCCTCTCACTTTTTCAGAGGAATTGTAGCGAGAATGCATACCCTAAATCAATCTTTATTGTCCAACTCGCATGTTGCCATGCTACGCGTGCACTCACGTTTAGGATTCAGAATTCCGGCACACAACACCCCCAGTTTCCGCTCACACGTCGTGTGCACTTCTGCTCTGTTTATGTGTGTGACCGGCGCCTTCTATCGGGGGGTTTTCTGCCAGCCATTCCTCGTCCATTGGTCCGATCTCGTTGAGCGATGGCTCATCTGGTTGTTCGTGTTGTCCGTAATCTATCCACTGTGGTCTTTGACCGTGTTGAAATATGCCTCCGAGTGTTGGAATATTTGCGCCCCTGATTTGGTCGTTCATCCTATTTTGCCTGTCATGTCTCACCCGTCGGTTCGATCCGGTCGAGCGATGACTCATCCGGTCGCCCGTGCTGTCCCTGGTCTTCTCGCTGTGGGCTTTTGGACGTACCTTCCTCCACGTTGAGGTATTCCGCCGAGTGTTGGAATACTGGCACCATAGAGTGACGTTCGAGGGCACGAAACGAGCACGCAAACCAGCATGATCCCATCGTTTTAAAATACATGACGTTTACAGAATAATACCGCCGGCAGCTGACTGCTATGTGATCGATTTGCGTTCGTGATCAAGGTTCACAGGGCGATCTTCGTCTGTCACTGTGCTGAAATACACCATTTGATGTATGAACCGTGAGATGCACATTCTTTTGATAGTCATTCATCCTTAACAGTTTGTTATACTTCAACGCCAATCGCATCAGCCAGCAACATAGTACTAATAGTCACTGGATCGGAACCGACTTACCATTGTCTCATTCTTAATCAAGTTCAAGTGTCTTATCCACTTTCCAGTGCCACTGTTCGTGAATTTATTCTCACAGTAGTGAAAGTTGATCGATTTGTTTAACCTGTAACCCCTAGTTCCATCCTCGTCTTCAGAGTCACTTTAATTAACCTAGCATACAGGTGGTGTGGTTTCCTGTAACTGATGAATTCATCCCACAAGTATCCTGGATCCGTGGGAGTTGCTGACCAGCCCGCTCTGTCCTGCTGGACTGATGTATACGGCATCCTTTTTCATATACATATGAATCCAGACAACCGTACTCCCAAAACTTCTAGTTAGATACAAGCAAGTTGTGTGCATGAGATAGCCAGGTATACTCATCCTACGGTCTGTTGAGTGAATTTGTCTCATGAGATCACTATACAAAACAAATCCGGCGATTATTGTTCGAGAGAATTTTGACACAAATTCTGCTAATGTATATTTACCTATGATGGTAGACTGGAAAATTTATCTGGGCCTATTTGATTAACAGATTTCATGCAACTGCCAATTTGCATGGAGAAAGTCGAACCTGCGAACATTTGCTTCCGACTATTCATCATTGGTTCATGTCAGTTGTGAATGAAATTAAAAACGGGCTTTGATTTCTGATCAGTTACATTGGCACTAGTTTTCGACGCAGGTCAAGTGTACTCCCTGTGACTGCAGTCGGTTGACTCCGCCAGTTGCTCGAAATTACATTAGTATGTCCAGTATTATCTTTCTCTTTGAAAAATATCATCGGTTTTTGGCTGTAGAATAACTTTTTCTCAGTCGAAATCCCCCTTATTCAGCCACATGTTCATCCAGTAGCTAATTTTTTTGGATGACTTCCCATTTCGTTTCTTACTGCTCTGATCTATCTTGCACCTTCAGAGGATGCATCTCTCAGACTTTTAGATGGCTGGTTTGTCAGTTGGTTTTTGATTTTGGGCTGGTTGCGTTTTCTGTCGATTTTATGTTGTATCTCATGGCTCTAGATGGGGATCCTTGTCTGTTTTCTGTTGAAGTTATTACTGTTGCTTATGTGAGTAATCTGTAATGTAAAAGCCCTTCATGCGACAGTTTGTGAACGATATAGGGAGGCATTCTTGCAGGTAGCGTCATACTCCTGCTTGTGGCTCGTTTATTTGGCTGTAAAGTGGAGGAACTGTGGCGTTTTTTCATTGTTTAGACAGTTTCATGTATTATCTCCTGTTGCTTTAATTTGTGTTGTCTTCATATGTAAACTTCCCTTCCTTCCTGATTATATAGCAATGTAGTGTCAGTATTAGTCACAGACGTTTTGCCGTCGAAAATTGTAAGACGTTAAAAATCATGATTCGAACTACCGGCTGACGTTGTGATTACCTTTCGCGCTTCGTTCTTAGGTTAAACACCCTGACGTGATTCAGCATGTCGTGATAAATAACGGTTAATTTTACCTGCACTGAAACCACGAATATCTTCGTTATCGGTGTTTGGCCTGTTCACATGTCGTTGGCATGGGTGTATGCAGCTGGCCTATGTCTGCCAGTTTACTATGGTTGCTACTGCTTGCTTTATGTTGCAAACGTTGTTACTTCGAAACTCCGGATTTTCTGCGTCAGATGAGTAGGAACACGACTGATGGTGGCCATGCAGTAGAATGTTGGTTTGTAGGAGTCAGTTCATTGCAAAAAATGGCCCCACAGCTACTGCTCCATCATTTCTTCTGCGTTTTTCGTTAGTGACGCGTTCAAATTCAGATGCACTTATTTTGGTACGCCTAGTAGCCCTTCAAACTGAAACTACCTCTGGTAGGTTGGTAACAGCGACTGTAGATTATATGTAACATTTTTCTATTTTCAGTTAAAATTCAAGTGCCTCCTTCAGAGTTCCGTGCACTGGAGCGCAGCAGGTTTACACCATGTGACTGAGTTGCAGTCTTATCTCGCGGAAGCACTATTTCATCGCTGTGCATATCGTTGTGGTTTTTCAAGATTGCTTTCCACACGAAGTGATTTTCGGCCAACTCATCAGCCTTTGAGTTCCGTTCACGTGGACGAGCGTCTTACTTCAAAGCTTATCCGGAATGTCGGTGTTATCGCTCACATTGATGCTGGCAAGACAACCACCACTGAGCGTATGTTGTATTTTGCACGTAAGTTTTCCCCTACGTGCCCGCCTATATTTTGAATAATGGTACGAATTCGTAATCATCGGGATGTTGTTGTTCTAATGGACCGCACACTAGGCTTCGGTCCTTGCCTCGTTGGTACCGTGGTACTTAGTAATTTTATACTGTGGCGTGGATGTGCCTGCGTAAAATCATGAGTATTCAAGACACGGATTTGTCATCACCTGATATCAGTCACGGGGATTAGTGGGGTTGGCCGAATTCTGAACAAACAGCGTGGTAAGCAGTAATAGATTTGCGGCGGTTGGTTCACTTTCTTCGTCTTTCACCTGAGTGGTTACGGTACCGGATATTCTTCGTTGTGGATAGTAGCGGTCAAATGAAACCACGATGCGATCAGAAATATTGTCGTCATAAGCCATGAAGGCTGGATGACTTCCGGTGTGTTAAGTCAATAGATGTTGACTGGTGGCTTTGTGACTTCGTGATTGTCCAAATCGCCTTTTAAAAACGTAATCCGTCATAGTAAAGTGGTGCGTAACGCCCGCACTTCATTCGTCTAGTTTTTTGCTCTTTTTTCTGCATTTTTTCTAGGATAAACGGCGTCCTGAACCCTACTGTCATTTGTTCGGGCCCATGACCGCTTATAAATAAATAAACAAAATAGTACCATTATTGGTTTAAGTGAGTCGCTGTGACCAATGCAACGTTGCTTTTTACCAACGGCAATCACGCACTCATGAGCGCTCTTTGTATTGTATATGATTTGTAACAGGATCTTTTGTTTTGAACTTATCCCTTGGTGCCTTGAATGTTTAGTTTTCTTTTTATTCAGTCTTATCCACCAAACGTGGCGGTAACTGATACCAATCTTTAATACTATATAACGGCCCTGTTCACCTCTTTTCCATCCTCTTAAATTGCTTTCACTTTATCACCGAGGGATGCAGTTTTTTCGCGAAGTTATGGTACGCATTATAACTGAGATAGTGTCAATGTGACCGCTTCACTCTCATCTGCAGGAAGCTAGCACACAAGGGTGTCACTCACTCTCGCCAATGATCGTTTGATCACCATTGATTTAGTAAATTTACATCGTGTTCAAAGCTTCAAAGCGGTGTAAAGAATTTGTTTACAGACGTCTTTTGTTTCCATTAGGTATCCGTCCTAAATGAAATGTTATGGGCAAGCTTGGCTTAGTCCAACAAGACTGTCATACTGTTTTTTTCTTCTGTGGATTCTGTTACTTCCGACTTTAAAAACTGTTCTAGATTTGATTCTGAAACGTTCTTTTCTTTAAGATGGATAGCCGTTGTACACAGTCCTGCATCATGTGAAATTATTATTTAGACATCAGCGTTTTTTTTTTAAAGTAGCGTTGCGTCCTTGTTCATCTTGTTCACCGTTACATTTGAAGGCTGACCTTCGGCTGTTCTCTACCCCTTTCTTAATCGAGCTGGTAGATGAATTGGTTTTGCACCACAATCATCTCCGTGGGTTTCAGGTTTTTCTTTCTGAAAGGTGAACTTATTTCCTTCGTCCTTCCATATCTGTGCTTCATGATATAGAAGGTGTAAAATCTGTCAGAATTCACGGCTATACGCAGTCTATCTGGACAGCTGTAAACCACTTGATTCGAACAGAAGATAGAATATTGAAAGTTTATTCGGATAAAACTGGTTCTGTACATAAATAATAACGATTAGCAAATTGTACAACTTACAGCCAAGTTAATTCTGAACACTGAATTTAACCGTCAGCAATTATCAGTCAATAATGCGGTGGCATTAACAATTCAATGAGGCGGCAAGAGATAAACAAAGAAGAGTTCAAGTAAGCGATCGTAGTATCAATTTGGGATGTGTCATATGTAACAATGTGAGAAATGTTTGGCCAGTATTCGATGTAATCAACATATGAAGACATTTCTAGAAGACCTACAGTACGATAATTTGTTCAATGTGGTATAGGTATTGGAACAGCTGAGGTTGACATTGTACAGGCCAAAGTCCGTGGCTGGATAGCGGAGTAACAGCATCACGGGTCTGGTGTAAGAGTTTTGTGATTCTATCCTCCAAGCTTGTGTTGTGCTATCCCACCCTCATTTTCACTCTTAGTAGTCTGAACATAAGCTCAATTAATTTTGGCCAGAAACAACAAAAGGGTTACGTTTTTTTTCTTGTCTTCATGACTTATTAAGCTGTTTGCACTGGCTTACCTGTTTGGGTTCAGTAGTATGCTTATTGTCTTCATTTTTTCATGAAATGGCGACATATTACGGCTGGATAGCAGTTATCTCAATGATTCTGCCTCTTGGAACTTTTGTATTTCCACTTGTAACTCGATTATTTGGACGCGTGGTGAGCTGAACTTCGATTAGCTTCAACAGACGTGAACTTTGATTACGTAACATAATTGTTAAGCAATGAGACTGATGTATGCTGACAAATGGAAGCACCGAAGATAAAATGTAACCACTCAAATAGCAGAACGCAATTTTAAGGGGTTGGATGGGCAAATTTCAAGGCAACAGATGAAAACCTTAGCCCGCGACCTATTGTTTGCATCATCAATCGATTGTCACTTAATCGAGAGCATTCATAACACGGAGCCGTCTAAGTGTTTCACGATTGCGTTGTGTAGTCAAAGTTAACGTCTGTCAAAATCAGGTTGTTTGTTCAAAGGATGAGGACTAACGGTCACTTGGACTTAGACATAAGATTTTATTAATAGAATCCCATCGCTATTGCAAACTTCCCGTGAGGGTACGCTGTTTCTTCTTGGTTTCTGGCACACAAACTTCAGTGCCATCCACTACTGTACTGCTGTAGATGATGACGGCCATGCGGAGTGGCTTATTCTTAGCATAAGACAATTTGACTGAACCGTTCTCTTAAAATCCCATATTCCCTCCTTCATAAGCTGTTGTAGTTGGGGATGGATTGCATTTTTGAGAGACAATCGCACCATCCCATCCATTGACAGGTACGACTCTCATATGAAAAATTCCTCATCTTTCAACATAGAAGGTGCTACTTCCTCATAATCTCTCTTTACGTAAAAGTTTTTTAAGGCCTTTTTTGCTCAGATTATTCTTACTGTGCTATCCGACGGTGCTGAGGAAGCACACATGCAAGACTATTTGTTGGTCGTCGTTCTCCTAACTTCCGTCTGACTCTACACACGCAGACAAACGATTAGTCTGTATGGGCTGATCTAAGCTTCCCTTGACTTGTTTCGACCGTCCTGACACTAGTGTTCCTAATTCCGCGGTCGCAACATCACGGGACTGTCCATCATGCCGAAGAGCTATTCATGCATGTGGATCAGGTGAGATGACTTTGCACCTCTCGCACATAATTTCACATTATCATTATCCTGGGGCCCAATCGACCCGACAGAAATGTGTAGAGAAGGATCACACTGTGCACCGGTCGAAAATTTAATCGTTTACGCTTTCTTCGTAAAAACAAACCGTCAGTGAATTTCAGTTTAGAACAACTACTTCTTACGTCATATTTTCAGGTTATACTAAGCGCACATGATCTGCGAAGTCTTCGCAGAAATGTGTAATGTTCATGGTACTGGAAAGCCTGGATAAACTGATAGATCTCTTAGGTTTGTTAAAGTACGGTACTTAGAAAGATATTTTAGGAATACCGCATTTAATTTTCTCCTCGATCCTTCGTTGGAAACGGCTGAAATCAGCACTGCCGATTTTTATTTTCAGCCAGCAGTCGACATTTTTTGCTTCATTGTCTCAGTCTGAATTTAAATGTTATGTATACAACACCAGTTTCGTAATCAAGACTGTGAACAACCAGATACACCTTCTTGGATAGAATATGCGGACTCCTTTAAATTTTATTGTCACCCTTCGTTAGGTAGTATCCTTGCAGCTTTCACCTCTTCATTTCATTATTTGTCATTACTTCACGGACAGCTCATTCAAACAACTAATATGTTCACGCTACTGCGTCTTATCGACCGCCCGTGTCTTTCAATGTTTCTAGCTATATGACCGGTAAGTCACTGGCACCTCATCCTGGAAAGCGAACACTATATCATTCTAAGCTTACTGTTGACTGGTTTCATTTCATTTTACTAAGCCGTCAACCTGCCATCTCATACTTTACCTCAATGGGCTGGGAACTTGACAAGTCATATTCTGGGTCGTCGATGAACCGCGACCGTTAATACACAGTTTAGTCGTCTACATCCCATACATTTTCAGAATTTTTCTGAACGAACTTGATCAGTATACATTAGTAACGCGCTTTTCTGTATTAGAGCTTCCGATTGAAGTTGACAGAACACATATAATATTTCCTACGATAGTTTCGAGTAACCAGGGCTGCGCTCGAGCTTCTAGATATGGTGATCCAGTCATACCTAGTGTTAACGTAGTAATGAACACGCCCGCCCTGAAGGTACGAGGTACCAGCTTAATCTCAAAATATCTCTGTAGAGCTGAATGCGGTCGTGTGGATTGTCCTGCTGCACGACTGAGAGACTCGGTCAACTCGTCCGGGGGGATGTTTGGTGAGTGTCTGTGTTTGGTCCTGAGTTTCTTCAAAACGTTGACGGTATGCGATGAGAATGCCATCCTAGAAACGCCATGGTTTGCGGTGTGTTCCCTACGGACAGGTTCTAGATATCGTTCAACGTGATGACATCGTCCGACGGATGTACCGCGAACTCTCGACAGTTCCTACTCCTGAATTAATAACCAGATTGTTCAGAATGCTGACAGGCTATTAGACTGTTTGCTTGAATTCACTTTTATTTTGAAAGGATACTCCGTCTTCTATTAAAGATACTGCTTGTACCCCACCACTGTCTACTTTGCTTATGTGACCTCTGCATGGTTCTATTCAACAAGGAGTTCTACGCACTCAGAATGATGTTTAAGCCCTGCACTAAAGTTGGAAGGTTATAACAAAATGAGTGTGGGCTGGCGTGTCTACTGTGATTGAAGAACTACGGAAGGGAAAGTGGTAAGTAGATGAACAAGCTATATGTGTGGTCTTTTGTGAACTCCTTCCTGCGCTATGAAAAGCAACTGTCATTTCGGAAATAAGCCTTTTAATCTGTCCCTGATTGTCTTTTTTCTATCGTCATTGTGTCGTTATAATAGAACAGCGCACTTTCAGGTTCGAGTCGCTGGGATCTTGACTCCTGAGATTATGAACGGTTCTCGATCTGTTTACTATAAATTACACTTTCTTGTCTCTATCAGTCCCATCAGAGTTATCCCCCTACAACCAATAATCCCGTCCTACATGCACTCAGAACCGCAAGTATCGCAACTGAATTTCAGCGTTTTCTAATCTTGTCCTTATTTAAAGACACTTCTCCGAGTTGGTTTAATTGTTTACTGAATTATTGGGGCTGATTTTCTTAATAGTTCACGTCTATCAAAATGCAGCTGATTGATTTTGCTAACAACTTCCCTGTTGCTGAAAGGCCATCCTACCCTTTGAATGTGTGGTTTTCACTGAATGTCGGTCGTTTTCCGCCACCCTACTCTTCACTGACTGAACAGATTCTTGGCGCACTCAAACCCAATTTTTTTGAGATTATGCCTAAACACAACCCGGTGCATTATTATAACTAAAGGCTCCTCTGTGGCAGCCAGGCTTGGACGCCTTGCGTTCAACAGACCCAAGATCGTGCGCATTTTATTCGTATATTTTGTATTATTCATCATTCTCAAAATCTCTGGTCCTTATTGCTGCACATGGTTTTGGAAAAGAAGTCATTAAACAAGTCATCTCGCGGTGGCTACCTGACAATTAAGGGAGACTCTGTTGTCAAACTTATTAGCACAAAGCTGACAATTTCACTCGAAACAACTTACCTCGTAACTCCATCGTACGTGAGCTCCCGTTCAACCTCCGTTATCATGTCACAAACTTTCATGTCCTACATCACAACAGCCTTCAGCCTGACTAGACGGTGCGTTGTCTCGGGATACCGCTCATTTCAGCAGTGAGGTGGAACATCCTAGAAAAAGAAAGCTTCGTTAGAAGAGTTAAAAACCAACGAAAGAAGATTAAGCGGAAGAATTAGAAATCGTATAAATGCAGCTACACTATTGACTGCAACACACCCATTCCGTATAACGTTTCTAACCAGCCATTTGAGTGATCAACCGGGAATCCAGCTATTTTGTCTACATATTTATTTTCTTGTGTCGTACTTTTAATTGGTTGTCTGAAAGAGTATGTCAAAATCATCTGGCGTAGTTGCATCAATACATGATTGTCGCATTTTCAATTGCGGTTGTCACGTGTCTAACTGATCGTACTCATTATGTTAATAAGAAATGTGCTTTTCAGATTATCTGCTTAGTGCCTGTAAATCGATCCGTAAGTGTTGGGGTTCCGAATGCTTGCCGTTGTCGGGGCCATTAATATTTGTTTGCGCAACCGTGATCTCTACACTTTGAAGAGTTTTGATCTGATGCGTGGCATCCTCTAGCGCACAGTTAACGAAAATTTCTAGTTTGGAACAACAATGGCGTACTTTTCAACAAACCATAGTCCACAATCCCTATTGGCAGGTTTTCTTACGTACTCTGAATGTATTCATATGTATTTCGCTGTAGTTAGTCTTGTGATCAAATACAGATGTTTTTTCCACTCAATGTGAGAAACTTTTTAATGTATGCTCCTACTTTTATGTAAACAAAGAGTCCTTGCCTCGATTGCTTTCTGCGAAATATTTGAGAACAACATGTTGTTGTTGCTTCCTGTTCTTGATGTTTTTGCCAAGGTCCGAAAACTGTCGTTTTATGTCTGGTGCTTAAGTTCTGCTCTCCACACCGCTTGATTAGTCGACTTATCAAGGCCTGCGTGCCATCTCACCAGTTGTGTTGTTAACCAGCTATTTTCCTTGGTTTGTTGTCAAAGCGCTGTGTACTGTTCGTTAGATCCAGTTGTAGTGATATTTCCCGTAAACGGTTCGTTGATTTTTTTTTAATCCCTACACAATATGTGAACACTCTTCAGCCTGTCTGACACAGATCTCTCTATGTGTATTTCTACATCTTTCATTAGATCCACGTACAAACATTTGTTTACACACACCCAGTCTTACTGTTTTCCGTTATTCCTTGTTCAATTCAACTTCTGCATAATTCCGTCCCCCTTCGTTTTTGAATTGATCACAAAACGGAGTCAGTAGGGTTTTCACAACTGACACCGACCGTTTTTCCTCACTTCTTCACAAGTCTCATGCTCATTATTATTTTCTGACTCAAAACGTTATCGTCCTTAATAATATGATAATGTAATATAATAACATTGGCCTTAATAATTCTCCTAAAGATGTGTCAATGTATAAAAAAAACTGATAGCTCACCTATCGGGATGCGTGTAGCACCTTTCTGACTAGAATTGATTTGAACACGCCGTGTTCGTTACTTTGTTGTTTTTATGACTTCAGTGGATATTTCCGTTTGTGTTATGCGTCCCTGTAATTTGTTCCGATTTCCACTTTGTTCTAAATTTTTTGTGACCATTAAAGCAACCAAATCTAACCGGGCAAGGGCTGAATGCATACTAGAGTCGGAGTTCTGTTCCGGGTTTGAAGAAGGGTATGAGGATAATTTCAAAAATGATAGAAAACAGAGTTTCTTTTTTAATTTGGCTAACCGACAGATTTATCTGAACATGAAAACCCTCTATCACTGAAATTGGGATTCAGTTTAGAGCAATCAAGACTTCTTATTAGGTGTCCAACCAAGCCTCACGCACCGGGTTAAGTAATATCGACCTGTGGAATAATACGTTTGTTTGTCAAATACGGTAACATGAACAAGTTTGCTTAAGTTATCCCTTATTCGTCATTCATTTCTTCACTCACTGGACACTCAGGTCGAACTCATTCGCTGGGTGAAGTGGATCGAGGGGACACAGTTACAGATTACCTACCGGAGGAACGGGAACGTGGAATCAGCATCATAAGTGCTGCCGCCTGTCTCACTTGGAAACAGCACACTCTACACTTGATAGACACACCTGGCCACGTGGATTTCACTATGGAAGTCGAACGTAGCTTGTCCGTTTTGGATGGAGCGCTTGTCATTCTGGATGGCACTGAAGGTGTCCAAGCCCAGACCAGGACTGTGTGGTGAGCTCATAGAAATCCATGTCATATGTTTTTTTCTTGCTCTCTCTTCTGAGCAGTCAGGTTAATCGTCATTAGAGCCGTTTTGCTCAGGTATCAGTACATTTATGGGGTGCAACGTTGTATTCGTTCATTGAACGTTTTTTTACTTTAAGAGTATGTTTTTTCCCGCGCTCAAATGAGAATGGTTGAAACTTATAACCTGATACTATTCAAGCTTTATTGAACTCTAGATGGTACACTGATGAAGATGTGGACAATGGACCAGATATGATGGGCTCGAACATGGGATACTGTCGCTTATTCTGTTTAAACTGGAGGTGCTTGAAACAGTCTGTTTTATTGTGTGTATTATTTTTTGTTCACTTTAGAGTGTAACAATCACTTTCACACAGTAAAAAAAAAGAGTTTCTCCACACTAATTAATCACGTTTTGCCTAGTTCTTGATTGTACTACTGTTGGCTATCTGAACAGATTCCGGTCAACGTCATTCATATTTGTTAATGTCTCCGGAATTAGCGTTAGAGTAACCGATTGGTCGTTTGGATAACATTTTCATGTTATCTGTGATAAACCGTTCTCCGTGTTGGTTGAAGGCTTGAATTTCCTTGGCTCTCCCTGATTGGGTAAACTTAGCTTTCCATAAATTGCTTAGATTAAATAGGTATTGCAACATAATATCGAATTTGTCCGCTGAACCAGCGAAGGTGTTGGAGTAATCTCATCTGTTGGTATAGTGACACCGTTCAGTTGTGTTTAGGAACGTTGGATTGTTCTTCACAGTCATTTTATGGCTTTTGACGCACCCCTCTTAAGATTATGAGAAGAAGGATTGAGTGCAAAAGAGCTACAAGAAAACAAGTCATTTTGTATACTGTATTACGAGTTTAACTTTTCCGAAGTGGGCGTTGCTCATAGAAGCAACAAACAGGTAACATGGACGAATCATGACGCTAAATTAATCGTAAACCTGATGGATACAAACGAGAATGCAACCGGTCACGAGCGTAGGTTTGATACGTTTTTGTAGGAAATAAGCAAACTAGCGTCCGCCTGTTCAAGGTCGGATTAAGTTAGCAAGCTAGTCTCGGATTGCATTAGGACAAACAGTTGCACAGCCGACCTTCTAAATTGTAATTTCTCCTGGGGTGACTGTGTTTACGAAGTGTATCTTAGAATAGAAGTCAGTCGGATGTCATCAAGCCTGTTGAGTGTGCTTGCTTAATCGGAAAGGGCACTGCCCAACTCCGATACATTCTATTTAATACGGCAAATGCCAGCTGATCATTTGGAATACTATGTGTTGTATACTGAGACGACTAACAGTTGGATAAAACCCCGTGGTGGTCAACTAACAGCGTGGTCACGAAATATGAAGACCGTGACTACTACTGTGTTGAGCAAAGTGGGTAGATGTCGCTTGCTCGTCTAAGGTCTTCGTCCTCACTGAAACTACCGGCTAGAAACGCCATCCAAGATGACGGTGTGCCGCAGCCACTGGCATACCTCCGTTCATCCTGTTTCCAGCTCTTCCGTCTAGTCCTATTATTATTAATAATTATAATTATAATCTACAACCCTTTCGGCAACATTTTTATCTTCTAGGATATTCCATGTCGTTGTTAAGATGCTCGACAGACCGAGCCACAATACCTTCTAGTCAGGCTGATGGCTATAGTGATGGTGATGATGAATGGGATGTCGATTATCCCGATTTCGTTCAGTATCCATGGAATCTGCACAACCCTGATTGATCTCTACAGAAAGGTGTTTATTCCGCTAACTAGAGGACTAACTAACCAGACCAGAATTAATTGCATTGAACACTCAGAGTGAGGCTCATTGACTTCCTCAGGCGATTGCTTTGCTGTGCTACGATTATGGGTTGTTCGTCATGAACAGACACATGTGTTTACACAAAGCTAGCTTTAAAGTGCGGCAGTTTATCTTCGGGGAATAACTTGATGGGGTTTGTTAAATAGACGTCCACATCAACATCGGCGGTAATTTGGATCATTTGAACATTTTCAATCTTTCGGTAATCACGTCAATTTTGACGTTTTTGTAAGATGAGGGTATTGTCAAAAATGAATTCTCTATTTGATAGGGGCGATGTAAATCGTTGCTGCAAGGATTGTTTAGTTAGTTACGCAAGATTTAAACATTTTTCTCCGAATTCTATTTTTGTTTTTTACATTGACACAGTTCTTCAGCATTCATTCTGTCAAACATCAAATAAGTTTTCGTTTGCTGATGCGGGTCAGTCAAGGTGTATACGTAATTCATTGCTTGTCGGTATCTAGTGTGCTTTTCGATTAACTGAGCTGAGGAAACTGTGACCCCACTTGGTGGACGTGTTAGCCTATGCAAGCATGACCTTTTCCACCATACTTTGTTACCCGGACAAGAACACTCACTGTTCTAGATTTGTTCACTGGTTTGTTGGCGTTACTAACAGCCTCCAATAGTTTTTTTAATCTTTTTGAACTATCCTTGTAAAATATGTCCATTGGTTAATGCGTGTTTTTTATCGGAATAGACTTCTCGTGTTACGGTGTCCGCTAAACAGTGCGATTTAAATGATCACAGACATATTCACTCTGATGACTGAGGCAGACAAGACAACCTTGGGTTTTCTTTTCACATCAAAAGTCCTTTGCTATCCGACAGATATACACAAAGTGCCGTAATTGATACAAAGTTTGTGAGTAGTGACGGCAATAAACTGTGATCGGAAGGACTGTCTTGTACGATCATTGCAGGATGGATGGAGTTCTGATGTTCCTCTGGACACTTACCGGAACTTGCTCCCATTTATTGCGATTAAGATTGGTTGGTTCGCACTTTTAACACTAAAAGCCTATCGCCAGCTGAAAAATATGCCAGTTGAATCATGGAATAGAATGTTTCCATCCTCTGTCGTCGACCACAGGAAACTGATAGAGGGTAAAATAGAGGTTGTTGTCAACTGAGTAGTAACGGAGTATTAAATGGTGTGTTCGAGACTGCCATTTCCTGGACAACATGTTGTGATTGAGCAATGTTTTGTGTAGTTTAAATATATCGGGGAACAATATGATATATCGTGTTATCTTTACCGCCTCACTGAAAGTCTTGAATTCAGTGACACGACTCATTCGGCTACACTGGCTTAACTTTGGGCTTGTTTGCGCTCTATCTCTGGCCCATCTTGCAACATTAGTATACCGACAGGTTTCTCTACTTCTCTTCACTGGAATGCTACGGTGGTCCTCTTATTGAACGTGCCTTGTCAACTTCCTTTGAATGTTTATATCCAGTCACCTCCTTAGTATCGGTACACTTTTTCTTCTCACTGTTGAACCCGCGCATTGTTGCTTTTGCGTTTTCTTTTGAGCACACGACTTTGCTCGTGTTCTTTCCGGTTGCAAGAGCTCATCTAACAGTCTTATTGCTTATCCAATTGCCCTGTGCTTCATTGCCTAGGAATCACTTTAAGTTTACTGCATCACCTATGTGAGTTTGTGTTTCTCTCCTTATACTGTCCAGGCATCAAGCAGATCGTTACAACCTTCCGCGACTAGTGTTTGTCAATAAAATGGACCGCGATGTGGCCGATCTCAATCGATCTTTGGCCAGTTTGTCTTCCCAGTTGGCCAGCTCCAAGCGTTATGTCCCTATTCACTGGCCTGTGTTTGACACTTGCTTATCCCTGCCGCGACAGAAGGCCGATCATATCGGCAAAATCATCAAGCCCCGTACAAACAGGCCAAGGTTCATCGGTCTTGTGGACTTGACCACGATGAAACTCAAGGTGAATGGTATTTGTGATACCTGCAACAGACTTTATTACAATCGTGTCTGAATTAGCTCACGACATTGACCGAAGGCAATGGATGACTGCATGCATCATGCAGTTGGTCTCTACCACATATTTGTGGTGTACGTGAGAGAAGCCTTGATAGGCTCAAAACATCTTTTGTCCCATCGCATATCTCTGGAAGTCAATCTGATTTACTGAGCTTAGGGTCTTAGACCAACTCTCTGATTTGATATGTTTTGTCCAAATCATTGCTCGATTAGTCATTCATTCGTTTGTTTCTGATTGTCTGTGTTTTGATCAGCGTTCCGTTTATCTCACACTAAATTTGATTTAGTCATCACAACTAACCGTTCAGGTATCAGCATTATCACACAAAAGGTATAGTCATTATGTTCTTACTTCCGATCAACAAATAAGGCGAGCCGATGCCACTCAACGTAACCATTATTAGTCACTTTTATCCTAAGCGAAGTCTGACCTATTAGGAACGTAAGGATGTGGAAATATTCCTCTCTGTACAAATGATACTGCTGGAATCTGTGATTTTGCACAGGCAGCTCAATGAATACATGATAGATTGGATGTATTGGTGCGTAACTTTGATATCGTTCTTCCTTCTGTAAGAGGCCACATATTGTTGTGAGATTAATAAGAGTCTGCTGGTGCCAACACCTTTGATGATGGCCCGTTGAATGTAGTCCGAAACATCTTTCATCATGTGAATTGTGTCACTGTTGGAGGAACGTCTGCAGAGGTCATATGTTACTGACTCGAAGCCCAAGTGTTGTTTGTTAACTGACGTCACCTGTGACTCTGGTTGTTATGAAAATCCACTCGATTCACCACTTATCCAAACCCCGACACAATAGAAGATCTAACAGGAGACCAATCCGTTAAAGATACCATATCAGGATTGGATAAACAACCTCAGTGTCACGTCTTCTGTTATTCGCTCAGTTCTTTGATCTGTATTACACCAATCAGCTTACGGTTTGTAACTTCGCAAGCGCCGTACGATCAGCCGATGACAGACTGTGATTCCTCCAACACTGTTATAAATCCATAAGTTCGGGTTCTTGTTTCTATTAGTAACTGCTTACTTTAACCAGTACGAGGTCTTATTGTTTCAGTGAGAGGTTTCAATTCGAGTGTAATTTCTAGGACTAATCGAAGTCCCTAATTCCGAGTATTACACTGACATGACTTCATTTTTCCTGTCTGGTTGGTTGTTTAATGTAACCCTAACAGTCCTTTTGTACGAGGAGGATATTCTCAACATGTCTGCGAGACAACAGCTATATACAATGGAAACGCAGCACTTGTATTAACGATGTCCATCAGCCAGTCCTCAGGCATGTGGACCACCGAGCGCATTAGTCGCGTTTCACAGGCCCTGTCGGCTCGAACATTTTTCGTGTATGGCAGTTCATTGATTGTCGCTTCGTGGTCTGTTTACGTACGCTGGGTCAAGTCGAAAATGACGTTCTAGTGGCCAGTGTCTAACCTGAGTTCGGAGCCTGAAATATTTGACGTCAAAGCTGGTTTCAGTAGTTTCTTCTCGATATCTTCACTGTGGTCCAGTGGACAACACACTGAGAACGATTGAGAAGGTCGTCGAACGTAACGAGAAATTGTAATCAACGGCGGACGCGTTACAAGTCCTTGTGTTCTCACTGGTGCTTATTATTATGTTCCTCCTTATGTTTGTCGTGATGCTGACATCGGCCGCTGGCTGCCGGTTGTTTCTGGAATTCCAATGAATAGACTTGGAATTGAGTTGCTACCTCCGCCTCTCAGTCACAAAGACCGATCATCCAATTCCAGTCTGGGCACAAATTTGGACTAGTAATATCAAGGTAGTGTCTTGTGGTACGGATTTCTCTCGTCAACTTCATATTCTGAATACTAGTTTCAGTCACTTGTTTGTAAAAGCCCAGAATTGCCAACCAGTCGTTTTTATATGCAGTGTTGACAGCATGACATCCGACTCTTGAGATTACCCGATTCTTGGGTTCCAGTCTTGAAACAGCATTTGGTGATGCTACGTTATAACGACTGATCATCACATTAAACAAAATTCAACGTTCTAATTTGTTTCTTCCAACTGAACAGATTTACCCCGGTCATTTAGTAACACCTCATAGGCAGCTGAATCTTCATCATTGTTCATACACTGATCTGATTTCGTGACTTTCTCAATAAAAGTCTAAACCGCTAAATAGGTCGGCCCTATTTCGTAATTCTAGTAGGTGACTTCGTTTCCATCGAGAATCCATGACGTGCAAAATATTACGCAACCGCAGAAGGTTTTTTTTCACAGCCTCTCATAACTTAATCTTTTTCAAAGCACGCGTACGCCATTAAGATGCATGCTGGCCGATGTGTCTGTGGCAGTTATCACTAGGATACTGTTGAAAAGATACTCGCTGTATGTCACTGTGCAAACGTTCCCTGTTCCTCCATCGAGTGACTGCAATCTAACGGAGGTATTCTGATTTGTTGACCCATCAATAAACTGATTTGCTTTTTATTCGACACAACACAGCCCTTCATTTACTGCAACCAGCTATCTCCCGATAAACTGCGAGATCGTCCAACATTTATTGCTTCGACACCCCATATCATTGGAAGCGTGATAAAACCGTTGGAACTGCCAACCAATCATGTCTTACCGATAACCCTGAACGTTTCAGCCTGACACTCGATACTTTTTACTCAACATTCGTTTAGTCCACTCGTGATTTGATGAGTTGATTTTTGCGTACTGCTGTAACTTTGAAGATTACCTGTGTGATCTCCGTAAGGTACGCGTGAACGACAGTGGCGCATCGAAAAGTCCTCTGCTCCATATTTGAAGGATACCCGTTCCCCTTCAGTTTCGTGATTCAAAGCGTCTGTATTTTGCATAAAAAGTCTGTTTAGTGTTGCTATTAAAGTGGTTGATTTGGTTTTGTTTTATTGATACCGTAAAACTAATACTACTAGCGTGGCCCGACTGGCTCCGTTATCACGGTTTCACTTCGTTAATTTTGAGGTTGGATCATAATGTTTTAAGCCCCACCTAATTTACGAGAATATTCCGTCACGTATAGCGTGGTAAATTTACTTTGCCATTGTCATTAAGGATGTGAACACTTCAACTGTGTGTTTGGGGCGGTTCGCTACTTCAGGTGGCTTACGTACAGTATATCAGCTAGGAATCAAGTGATTTTCGAAAGTCTACCTCTTGCATGCTTCAACTAAAGTGTTGATCTGAACTATGCCTGTTTGAAGCTATCTTGTTAAGCTCTATAGACTAGAAACTTAACCTTCACCAATGAATTTCTTGTATTCTGCCGTGTTTTTGACGAAAAAATGGGTACATTCGTGCTGTATTCAGGGTATTTGGTTGCGAAATCTGCGGTGCGTCTCGTCGTTGGTTGTTCAGTTATATGATGTATACTGTTTGACTTCTCAGCGGGACGTTAGCTTGTAACGAACTCTTTACACAGTAAGTTTTCCTAGTCGAATCCCGACTCTGATTGAAAAAAGTTGGATGCGATGACGTCGTGCTGTTGTGACCGCAAAAGATGCTCGATCTGCGAAGTTATTTATTGCACGGGATACCCTGTAACCGATGTGAAAACGTAGAATAACAAACGCTTACCCTGATTTGAATGGCTGACGTGTATCTGCACCTGTTGAGTAGCAGTGTATTGTCATTCGCTTTGGTGACACGTCCCACACAGCGTATACACACGGTTCTAATAGTCGCTTCTGGTCTCTCGTCTTTCTAGCGTTGAGATCCGCCTTCTAGTTCCGGAATGTACGCACTATACTACCCCTAAACGAGGATGCGAGTTATAAAGTAGTAATACATTCTTGCGTTTCCGATACTTAGTATTCTTGGAGCCTCTTCATTGCCGAATGTCGTATGCTGGGCTTTATTCACACCTCCCCTTAATCTCCGCTGCGTCCTGTTATCCATTTTCTCCCTCTTCCGCTAATACCAGGATTGGTCAAATTGTGCCTCGCCTGACGACACGCCCAGCATAACGGACGTGTTGCACTCCGATAGACGGCCGGATTTGCAGCTACTCCCGAACTCGATGCGACTTGTGCTGGAAGCTCGACTGCGTCTGATGTGCCAATTGGCCGAGGTTGATGACGAGTTTGCAGAGCAATTTCTTGGCCTGGATGATGCGGAGGTTTTGTTACCTGCTGAAGTGGTGCAGGCTACTTTAAAACGAGTGAGTATGATTGGTGAAGTTTTTTACTTCCACCTTGTTTACTAATCCTTAAATTTTTACGGGTTCTTTTCACACTATTTGGTTCAGTTTTCCTTTCACTGTTTATGTTAGTTCACGACCAAATTCCGCGTTCTGTCAGTCGAATTTCGTTCGCCTGTCCCTTTCGTTACTTACATCATCCTTCCTGTTGAATCTAACATCGACACAGCAATCGGATTCAAGAACCTAACTCAAAAGTTGAGTGTATACTTTCGGTTCATCGGTACCGCAGTCTCTGTGGCAAAGGTATCAGTTAAACACAATTCGAATTTGTTCACAACTTTCTCGTTCGGATAGACATTTCGGTCAGCCACTAACATCTGATTTCATACTTGTTAGTTCTCATCAAGTGTGCACATTATTGCCTCGATTGAAATCTGATTTAAAGTATATCTTCTCTTGGGGCTACGGTGTTGATCATTGCACAATCTATCCCATATACGGCAATACGAAGTTGGCCATTTTTATTGGGATATCACAGTCGTCCTCTGAACAGATGTGTCGTGCTGTTCAAATGAACTAACCGTGAAATGTGCATTTTTCTCTGAGCTCCACGATACTAATATAATTGGCATGTTGTGGGCTACAAGTGTAGACAAAGGAAACAGGCCTGTGCGTTAGATTGTTTAATCGTGTGACTAAATGTAACTTACAGAAATGAAACATTTATTCAGTTTGCTTTGATAATGAGGGGTAAGTGGATACACTTAGCAGAAATTGTGAACACCTCTGACGTACCAAAGACACTAATTAAACTATATTCAAAGTGAGCTCGTCCAGTTTCTTATGAGGCAACTGTATTGGCACTTGTCATTGAAGTCACATCTGACAGAATGGAATGATCCTGTCTGAACACTCATCCATAGTAACTGTTCTGTTAACTCCGAGCAATGCCCCATGATCTGGACTTCTCATTCGAGTTGAAATCATAGAAATCAATAAGCTTGGTGAGCGCTGCATCACCTTACATTGCGCTTTCCTGTCGACGGCCTTCCCAGCTGCCTCACTGCTACTCACTTGAGGTAGCTCACAGTAGCTTATATGATCACGACCCGATATGTGCGTGTGTGTGTGTGTGTGGAAATCAAGCTGCTTGTTTACTGCTCACTAGTGATATGTATGCTGTTGTACAGCAGTGAAACGTGAACATTATATCAATGGAGCCGCTTCCATTTTCTATGTCCAATATATAGCTTCAGTATTCGATGATTGGACATGGTTCCAAGCATTGTGTTAATTTGGCGAATGGACATGGATGGGAGTGAATCCGTTTTGGTGTTCAGTCAGCTTCGTTGAACAGGACAGGTCCTTAACATGTAAGACGAACAGATTCCGAAGCGGCTATCTTAAAGCAAGTAGAAATAGATAAGCAAAATCATGGTGGTCAAAAATTGAGATAGCAAGATGTTATCCAAACAAATGTTCCGCGTTGTACAATCGATTTTAGATGTTATGTGGACTTAGTCTCGAACCGGACGGTCGAGATGAATACAGACCGGACACATATCCGAAGGTTCAGTGGACAACCACTGCGTTGAATGCGGCTGCGAATGCCGCCTCGGATCATTAGACTATCGACGTACTCATAATACACCGTCGGCGAAAAGACGACGAGTATGTTAGACTCAAGTAGGTTATCTTAGTTATGTGTTTTTTTCCGTGTGTATCAACTTACGACCGCCATCAGTTGGTAAATCATCCGCTGTTCTTTTTACAAACCAAGGTCACCTTTTTCAGCTTTGTTGGTGTGTGATGAATGTCTTTTGTTTTTCAGTTCAACTTTAGGTTTTGACCTCTCTTTTTCTTCCATTCTTCAGTGTAACATTATATTGTTTTATATTGAACTACTTCTTGTCTTACTTTTTCACTGTTTCTCACCATTGGAGCCTGTCTAACTTCTCTTCGAGAGATAAGAGTTTCGCCTTCATGGTGGCCTGCCAATTGGCTAACCAGTATTGGCCATTTGGACGCAAAGTTCTCCACTCACATGCCTCCTGGTTTCATTCCTTCGGTTTTTCACTAGATGTATGGTGCGTGGGTGGAACCACAAGTGATGCAGCGTAAGCCACTTGTGGTGAGTGTTGTGTGCAGGCGTCGCTTGACTTCGGTTGCTATGATAGGCTATTCCGAAGCGGATGCAGCCAACTGTGTGTATTTGTCTTTTGTTCTGTAAATTAAGCTGTTAGGTCGAAGATTACATGTATGAGTCGGTACATGAAACGAGTTTACGTTGCTCGACCGATGCACCACCGGACGGCCGAATGCCGCATCTCCATGATGACAATGAAATTGAGTCGTTTACGGTATCCATGTTGCAGACTTGAGTGAAACAAAGTTTGTAGATTACATTTAGCTTCGGGAAGCCGGTGGTAGATCGATTATCCAGCAAAAGGTGTATGTTTTACAATCACCGATCGCTTCAGTTGATTAGTGACGACCGGACTGAGTGGCATCAATCTACTTACGGATCTATCAAGGTAGATTTGTTATTGTTTTTAATAAAAACGGCAAACTACACGGCTTATTTATGATCCAACCATTGGTGATACCTCAGGCCAATTTGTAGTCAACTGTCCGCGGCAATTCATTCGACAACAGTGAGTAATTAATTGCTTCACCTAGAAGATTTCAACGCATCGGTTGGATGTGATTTACCGGCCTGTCTTGGGCCTCACGACATTAGCGCTGTCCATAAGGACGGTGATTGTGCGTTGCATGTGAGTTCTACCCGCGAACGCCTGTTACCAGCTAGATGTGAACGATATCACTGCTTGCACTCATCTACGAAACAATCATCACCATCTACGTAACGGTGCGACGTTCTGAGGTAACTACCACGCAGATGATCCATGAGGTCGAATGCAACAAGAACTATAGACTTGTTAAGTTCAAGTTTTTTTTATGTCCGTTTTACAAGCCGGTTTTTGTGGATCACCCGTTCGGTTAAGAAGGCTGGACTTTGGGCAATTGGAGAACTCAGAAACAAGGACTGTTCTGCGACACGTTGTCGTCGTTTGTCTGAAAGACGCTCCCATCACCATTCACCATCCCCGACGGTATTTGGCAACATGTCGAAGGGCAGACCGTAGCAGCAACCATTAAACTAACTGGTTTCCAATGTTATAATCACCCGGACTGATTCGACGACAGCGGTGCAATTATCTTGAACCTGATACAGCAGAAGAGTAAAATGTTCGCTGTTTCCGTTGTGACCCCAGGTACTGAGGTTAACAGGGAGACAGTCCGCATCGCTCATCGTCTTGTTTAATCAGAACGATTGTTTGAAAAGACAAAGTGAGTTGACGTATGGTTATGCTGGCTCTCGGTAACACTGAAGATTAGTCTTCATACATCCGTTCAGTCTACTAAAGCACTTGTGTGTGTGGCCTCTGATCATTATATATATATATATATATATATATATATAAAGTATTAAAAAGTGCAAACACTGAGTAATGAACGATTTATTGTGACGTTTCAAATCCACACTAGGATCCATTATCAAACAAATAAATGTGTTGGAATGTGATTGCTCTGCCGCTCACCGTGTTTGTCTGTCGGTCTGTTTTCGCTCGTTTTTCGTTCCAATGTCAATGATGCTGACGTAGTGGCTGTCTATATCTACGTGTCGATTGAACGAATTCCGCGGATAGGGAGCCTCTAGTACAAGCCGTTCCCCTTTCATCTTTGCCCGTGCGACCACTTTCGCATGATCTATGTTGACCTCGTGGCCTGTATCCGCGCCGTGGTGCCACAGTTGTGATCTAGGGTCGGCTCGTCGCATCACTAGTTTGTGTTCGTGCACGCGCGTGCGAAGCTGTTTGCCTGTCTCTCCCACATACTGTTGGTCACACTCCAGACACGGAATCGCGTAGACCACGCCAGACTGTTCCTGTGGTTCTACACGATCCTTAGCGTTCACCACGGAGTGTCGAGTTTGGCTTGTGTGATATTTGGATGCCCAGTGGTTGGAGCACCCTTTGTGCTGCTTCAGATGTGCCGTGAATATATGACACTGTCATTCGCGTTTTGGGTTCTGTACGTTCAGTTCTTGTGAAACCCCTGACATATGCCTTTATGAAACTGCTGGGGTACCCATTAGAAGTGAACATTTTAAACAGGTGCTTTCGTTCTTGTCTTCTGAGTTCATTTGAGCTACAGTGCGTGTATGCACGTCGAAATAATGTTCGCACACAGCTTTTATGTTGACAGGTTGGATGATTGCTATCGGACCTGAGAATGACGTCAGTTGCTGTCGGTTTACGATAGATAGTAGTTTCAAGCTTGCCGTCCGGTTTTCTTATGACCGATAGATCGAGAAACGCCAGGCGTGAATTTTCTTCCTCTTCGCCTGTGAAGGCTATTCCATCTATTATGTTATTCAAACGACTGTGAAATTGGTTAAGCTGAGTACGAGGTAAAACAACAAATGTGTCCTACACATATCAAAGCCACACTTTAGGTTTGAATGTCTGAAAGGCTTCACTTTCGAAGTGCTTCATTACGGCGTCTGCAAGTAATCCTGATATGGGTGAGCCCATTAGTGTGCCTCTCTTCTGAGGGTAGACTTGGTCGTCAAATTGTAGGTAAATCTCCATGCAAAGCTTCACTAACTGAATCAATTCTTTTGGAGAAAGATTCATCCTATTGCGAAGGCTGTTGGCCTCATTTATCAGGAGCTGCTAACTTTCTATCGCAAGTTTCTTCGGTATGTTAGTGAAAAGCGACGTAACACCGAAAGAAACCAGTGTATCGTCTTCTTCCAATTCCAGGTTCTAAATCTGTCCCAAGAATACAGTCGAGCTGTTAGCATCATGATTATCATAAGGTAAACATGGCTGGAGAATACGAGAAAGGAACTTCGCCAGCTGGTAGTTCGGGGCCGTCCTGGATGCAACGGTTGGTCTCAGTGGTACTTAATCGTTGTGGACCTTTGATAACCCGTATAATCGTGGCACTAGTCCCTCAGTAGGTATATATATATATATATATATATATATGCGTGTGCGCCAGAACCATCGTCTTGTCAACGATCTCTTAAGTCACACTCCTTGGTTGAAGAAGGATATAGTAACTGCTGTTTTTGTCAATTGCACTTCCTTTTCTCAATGATTAAAGTGGGCTAACCACTTTTTTGTTGATACCGCTAATGAGATCCATGTGATTCGAAACACTTATTTGTCACTGTTTTTGTGACTAACTACTTATGAGCTCATTTTTTTAGCACATTCTCGTGCAGAATCAACTGCTGCTATCTCCTTGAGAAACGACCAGTTTGTATCACATTACCGACAGCGTCACCAAAATCCATTTTTAAAATAGCCAGTAAGTGGTATGTTCGGTAGAGACCTCAGTGTGTCAATATTATTCAAACTGCTGTAAATTACTTTACATTGGATACAGTTGAATACAACGGCTACTCACTCTTCGTCAGAAACATCATCTACTGACATGCGGATAACGAACTATTGATGGTCTGCGGCAGTTGAACACCAATGTGAACCACTGATGTATTGCTGTCTGTGATGTTGATGTCGATGGTCGACCATGCTTTTAAATTCTTATGAACCCCATTCTCCCGACATTGTGTGTTTGCAGGCAAGATAGTTGACACAATTTTTGACTCTCACTGTTAATTATGTGCTCACCTAACTAGGGACCAAATTTTTCTTGTGTTCGCTTATTTGGAAGTGCATTGGCCGAATTTGAAGTCAACATCGAATAAGTGACTAACTATGTTTACTTGTTTACTCTACATTTATTACTTCTAATCTTGTCAGTATCGTTCAACAGCAAGGGTTCAATCGGTCAGTGGATAAGCAGTTGCGGTCATTGAAATTACTCTGTCTGTTAGTGTGACGAGTGGGTAGTTCTTGTTCAGTCTTAGTGATTCTTACTCCATATTTTCAACAGTGTCTTATTTATGCCATTTCTGGCTCCCTCATGACTGTCTTGAAACACCCACACTGTGTCCCAGTGTTGTTACCCTCTGTGTTTCTGATGATCTTTGCGCACATTTTATAGTGGTGACTATTTCAATATTTGGCCGTGTTTTTCGTGTATGATGGTTAATGTTGCAGTGTTTGTCATTTTAATGCAGGCCACTCATTCCGCTAAAGTGATACCCGTCCTGGTAGGCAGCAGTCGACAAAGCATCGGGATCCAACCGCTTTTAGATGCAATTGTGGACTATCTTCCCGATCCCACACAGCGGCCATTTCCAACTCCCGTCCATCAGCTTATTCAGTGGATCAAATCCTACCCATCACACAAGCCTTCATCGCACTCCACTACCGGGCATCCCACCAACTGTATGAACACTGATCCATCGGTTTTGCTTGTGTTCAAAATCTGTTTCGATCCACACCGTGGTCCACTCAGCTTGGTCCGCGTTTATTCTGGTTCTGTCAGACGAGACTCTCTGTTGACCAACTGGTCACACTACCAACCAAATCTGGCCGCAGAAAAAGTAAGTTGTGCATCACGGATGCCCGTTAGCGACGTTTGGCCCGTTGGTACGTGTATTGCTTGCTGTGTTCACTCTTCGTTTAGAACAATTTCAAGCATGCGATGGTATCATTCTTCATTCTCTTTCATCCAGTCAGCTTTACTGCTTCTCATCTCTCGAATGCGTTTTGTTCGTATATTGATTTGTGACATTCTGAGTAGCTCGGAATGGCCGTCATTTTTTATGCAGCTGTCTTACAAGTTTGATCTCACGAGCTGTATACCTTTCTTTCTCCTTACGTTATTGTACCATCTTCGAGCGCCTGGTGGTTGATGTTCATTTGCTGCGGCTGTTGCTAAAACAACTCCTCATATTTTCGTTGCCTGATCCTGTTGTCCTGATCTTTGACTCAGAAATTGGGCCTATTTGCAACGAGTGTGTGAACAAATTTTCCGTGTTTGCTCGTTTGTTACCTCACTTTGGTTATTTTGCATTGCATGAGTTGCTAGCGTGAGCAACGTGCGGCTTGCCAGCTCGTCACTATAAAACTCCCTGAAACAATGCTGTTATGTCATATTTTCATTATTGTTCCTGTGTAACTTTGAGTCTCCTGCGGTACTAAATGTTTTTCATTGTTCTTATTGGTTATGTGGAGCAATCGCTTCGTTATTGGATAATCAGTTAAACCAGCATATTTATAGACATGTTTTTCACAATTTTTGTAATGGTTTGGTGAAGGGCATCATCTTTGTACGTCACAAACCTCACTTAATACGTTCTGTTGGCCATCAAAAATGTTTTCAGTTGTTTTTTACTTTCCGGTTAACTTTGTTTTCCGTAGTCACTAGTTCAGTTTACCAGTCAGTCCAGTCTTGACAGTTTAGTTATTTGTAAAGCAGTCGTTTTTATGACATCTCTACGCATGCTTGCTGCTGACGATTTTGCACCAAATTTGCTAGAATCCTGGTTAGAAATATTTTCTGCCGCTATTACAGCAGTGTCATCATCATGAACAGTACCATTTTTACACAAATGATGAAGTACGGTTGTTTCACCAAAGATGTTTACATGCTGTGTCAGATATTTGTTTGAAGCCCTATTCAGAACGCGCAAGTTTTTCGTTGGGTGTATCGTCTGTTGCTTCATCTGACGAGGCTTGTTTGCGTGTTTGTCCATTGCTTAGCTGTTTGCAAAACCTAGTTTAGATAATTTTCAACAATTTTTGCTTCAAGTTAGCGCCCGTTTTACTAATTGAACCAACAAGTACCTGGCTGTAAGACCTATTTTTTTGTGTTTGTATATATGTGCTTTCAAGCACCAATTTCGAGTTTGGTGTTTTACAGCAATTCCACAGGAACTGATTTTTAGTTATTTCACTTATTTGCTCACTTGAATGATTCAAATGTTATTGGAACTTCTTCAGACTACTGCTTTTTTAAAGCGATGTAGCATCGACCGCCTCTGTGAGAAGTGCAACGTTTTTTCGTATCCGCAGATATTTCCATTAATACTGCTTAAGAATATGAATGCTCGTTTGTTTTTTCCGCGTACTTCTAGGTGCAGGCAGTGTTTCAGCTTACTGGCGAACATCATGAACTAATCGATTCTGCCGGTCCTGGCAGCATTGTAGCTCTGACTGGCCTTGAATCGACGCGTAGTGGAGACTTACTTGGTTCCCCAGTCCGGGCAAGGTCAAAACTCTCTTCAGATGAATCGGACGACGGTCGCATGTGGTCAGACGAATCAGTATCTTTGTTTCCGGAATTAACCAAGTGCGAACCAGTGGTGTATGCAGCTATTGAACCGGCTAGTTTATCTTCCATACGAAATTTGGAATATGCTGTGGCATGCATGCAGCGTGAGGATCCGAGCTTTGTGGTGTGTTTACCTTGTATGATAATTTTTCACACGTCTTGTGCATGGGTGTGATATTGTTTACAGTATAAAGGGTTATCTTTTCCGTTATTCCGTTTTACTTTTCAATTATTTTCATACACAAGTATGCCTATGGCATTCTAATCTGTTTACAAATCAAAAATATCTCATTCTTACATGGATTCGACTCTTTTATTTTAGTCGTGAGTTTGGACTGCTAGATGTAACCTAGCTGATCACCACATCCATGGTTGTGGGTCCCGTTTACTTCGATTACGTCCATTTTATTTTGGACCCCCAGACAGTGTGACCCAACGTTTCGCCTGACAACCAACACCTCATGGTGTAAAAACTCAAAACATGAACAAAACCGCATCGAGTTGCTAACTCTTTTCCAGTAATTCCTTCATTAGATTGCCATTACATGCACTAATATGCGGTTTGATGATCTTTTGGCTAATTGACAGCTTAGTATTGTCACAATCCACTGATATCGATTACCGCTTTGACAAGTCGTTTTTATGTCCACCATTCCTTATCCCCTGTATTGTATCCTGTCCAGCTCAGCTCCATTCCAGCCTGTACTGAAAACCTTCGAACTGGTAATGCGATTCTTGTGGCTAGCCAAACCAGCACCAAATTGGTTACAATCACTATCTGTTTTATAGGTCAGTAAGTACAAAAAATGCGTGAATCTTAACTTTAAACGTGTCTGGACAAACGTTCGTCCAGGGTAATATGCGGCAGGCTGAACGACACATAAGTAATCACAGATTGTAAAAACAGGATGTGTTGAACCTGGCTAAATGGTGTGTCACGCTGACTAACTGTGGAACAGGAGTTTTCACAACGCCAGAGGTGGTGTCACATGAAAACGGAATTACACATCAAATACCTATTGTCATTAACAGTTTGCTACAGGACTTTCATTTCCAACTGTTGGCTTCGACTAATGAAATGCTTGAATTCGAACCTATCCGTACAAGATGTTTTTGCTCCAATCTTTTTCAAGTTGTGATCATTGATTTCGTCTACCCTGTCTGGTTGTTCTTCGTTGCCGTTTATCTTAGAAGCACAGATGTTATCGTAGCGATAAATCTAGATCTTCACTGTCCATTTCGCATATCCCCGCGCCACTCGCGTTTATGAATCGGTATTGCAGTCTACAACACAGCGAGCTTTCTAATGAAACACCCTGTGCGCTTCTGCTTGATTCTTTCCATTTGACCGACGTTATTTGTCGTGAATTTTCGCCTGTGGAACTGATTTCCCTCAGCGGTAACTCGTTCGATCTGTCATGGTTTCCTGTGATTCACTCGCTATGCACTTTGAACATATCCCACTACTGATAAGTAGTTTGGCAGATTTGATAATTTAGAAGAGATCCATTTGCGAAAAATCTGGACTTCGGCTAAAATTCCTGAGCTTCCGGCGTGGCTTCGTAGCTCAGCTGGTAGAACGCTTGCCGCGTTTGGGCATGGTGTTCCTGTCGCTGGTTCTAATCCAGCCGAAGTCCAGATTTCTCGCAAATGGATCTCTTCTATATCCCACTACAGCGTTGAGATATTCCACTGAACGTTGGGGTAATATTATCTCTGATTTGGTCGTCCATCACGTGATGAGACTTGAACAGAAAAGTTACCATTACTTCTGTGTAATACACATGATATTCTGAACCTATCCTTTTCTGATTCCCGATGGCTTCCTATTATCACACTGTGCAATAGATTCACGGCCTATGAAAAATCAGCCTGCTCTCGGAACACATCCTCTTAGGCTGAAATTTTCCGTGGTTCGACAGCTATTGCTAATACTGGTCTGTGCATTGCATCTGTAGCACTATCTACCTTATTCTGGATGCAGCAGCCGTGTTGTCATTGTGTGATGCAGATTCGGAAACTACGACTTCAATTCGAAACTCTAGTTGATACTGCTTGGGCGTCACTCACCATTGACCGCGGCTTCCGTACTCCTAGAAGCCTTCCAACCAGCCTCTTTTTGAATGACACCAGATTCAAGTTTCTCTTTGTGATAGATTTAGTGAGTAGTATTTGCCTTTGCAATGACCAGATGTAAACTCTGATGTACACTCTTATCAGGTAACCGTCCTAACACCCCTGGCTGAGAACTCTTGGGGAATGTGAAAGTCGTGACCACTTGTGAATAGTGTTCAGTTTTTAAGGTTTCGATGTACGTACTCCTGGTTCTGTTAGATAGTGTCGGCTTCCAAAGGGTGGTGCTTAACTGTTATCTAACTGGCTGTTTGCAATAGTAAATAATCTGAATTAATCGCCTTCCTGTTGCGAGATTGTATATCGGTTTTCCATTATTTAGTTATTCATTTTTGGTGTAAACGCATTTACTGAATCTCTCCTGCAGCAACTACCACCATGAGGGTTCTTCTCCAACAGCTGCTGCTTCGCTCAGAAATGACCTTAAGTGGATATTAGAAAAATATACTTGAGCGACATTTCACGTAGAACCCTGACTTATTTCTCGAACTTTCTTCATCACATTTTCTCTTGTCAAATAAGAATGGTAATCAATCCCAGAGTTAACCTACATCAACAGTCTGCCTACACTCTACATTTGAACAAACACAGTTCCAACTCAAACTGGCTGGTTCGTAAACCACTGTTCGGTCCAGATTTGATCTGTGGGTAAACAGTCTGCTTGCATTTCCTATCACTGAGTCTTTCGTAGGCTTTGATATGTAAACTGGCACAATTGGCGCAGTGTTTTCGGTTTACCTCACCTCGTTTAGACAGTTGGATGAATGAGTATAGCTGAACCCTTTTGTATGGGATCATCTCTGCATCAACACACCTTTCAAGGTTGATCGACCCCGATTGAACACACTGCACTTTAATTCAACTCAGACACTTGCTATTATAGGATGTCACTAGCCGAGGATGCTTAAGTTTGAGGGAGAATATGACCTAACGTAGAAGGTTACTTTGGTGGACATGCTTGGTATCAGTGCACCTGTCTTGAGTGGAGAACCGAGAAACGTAGAATCAATCCAAAGCAAAGAATAGATTATTTACTCAACCCGAATTACTGAAATAAGAATGTGAGCCCATCTTAAGCTCCCTACTGTCCCCTATTCTTTGGTTGTTTTTTTCAATAAAAGCAGTCGTTAAGCAGTAAAATCATAATAGGATTCTGATGGAATCGCTACAGAGTGTAATCGAACCCATTTTTGTTTGAAAACAGTTCGTTCCCTTCAAAAGTTCGTGCGAATCAAGTAGAACACTATAACTGGTAGATGCAAACGTTCCGTATTGGCTCCTCAGTACCAAGTTTACAGTAACATGAAACTTTTTTTTACGGAACAGTTAGGGGTGGGGTGGATAGTCAGTCGGTGGGTAATAGAATTCTAAATGCCAATGCTGGACCGACAACGTGACCGTTTGCCACCTTGTCCATCCCACCATCTTAATTGTTCGATATAAAAAGCCGTTTCATTTATGATTATCAGGCTGTTTCTTTTTTTCCCCAGTATATTACGTTGGAAGTACAGGAAGAATACATGACAATGGGCTATCGGCTGTAGATTATTTACTGGAAACTGCGACTAAGCAACTGTCCATCGAATGGGACGGATGTGTTAGTGATTCTTTTCCCAGATCCTGCCCGTAATAGGTTGACCGGCCTACGTGTTTGCAGGAACTGGTCACTATGGGGCTTTGATTCCATACCTCATTCAGCTTATTACTTGCCCCACTTCTCAAGCGCACCGTCATTCTGCTTTTGACTACACGTGCGTTACGTGAGACCAGCGATAAACAGACGTTACTGTATATGATACAATATATATCTGTATAGTTGTTCAAGCGTCAATGTGATGTTTAAGATTAGCGGAATACTTTCAACATATCAATCGCAAGTTGAAATCGCTTAATAGATGTCTCACATTCTCATATTCAGATATTGGAAGTTTGTTTCGGTGTATGGACAAACGTAAACGGACTCAACTGAAATCTCACTTTATTGCTAAGATGTTGCAAGGCATTCAATAATATCCTCGCCTTTTCCCACTCTTCTGAACGGCGTTCACAGATTTTTGAAATATGAAATAATTTTGAAATAAGACAGGTTTTACCTCCCTGTTCTTGTTAGAACTGTCTTGGACTGGATTTGATATTCACTCTGGAGTATGATTCTTTAGACAATTTCGGAAGATCATAAACATGTGGTTTTGAAACTTACCCAGGCGTAATCATCACTCGGTATTTTGTATTCCTGTTCCACCGCAATGCGGCCCAGAAATGTGACTGTCGCCTATAGTTGTTGCGGAGTTTAAAGGTGAACATGAAAACATCTGGCCTGACTTTAATGAGTTCGTCATTTCCTTACAGTTTAAAGTGAGCTGGACCGAACTCTGCACACCTACCGTTTGATGATTACACGTTTTCTCTCCAGATATCAAGCTTGGCGAACAGTAGAACACCCACACTATCAGCCAGAGCTGCCTAATCCACCACTATTCTGAACAATCACAAGCGGTGTTCGCACTGTTTCTTATCCGTTGCTGTGCGAAACATTCCACTCTTTCGAATAATGTTGTGAAAATAATCGGAACTTCGGATTGTGGAATTTCTTACTGTTTATTAGTGGTGTAGGTAGTCGAAACATTTTTTCTTATTTGTTCTCATTTTATCCGCTGCATGCCTCTCCCCATTGCTATTAACAGGACAATATCATTTGCTTTGGACAGTATCGGTGTGCCCACATCATTTCTCATATCAGTTGCCTTTTAGTGTGTTTCTCATACCGACCTTAACTGATATATTCATAGAAGATTATATGAAGAGGTCAAAGATACTTTTCTTCGGATGTGCTTTCTAGTTGTTTTGGATGTCTGAGCGGTATCCTATATTCCATAATTTATGCATCACCTGACATCTTGTTTCATTTAGTGTTGTATTCTAGTCGTGCATAGTTTATCCTTATGTGCACATCCGTTTCTATAATTTTCGACCACATCACTATATTCGATTTCTTTACCACGTGTTTGGTTTCATAAATGGCTTCCGTTAAATATTCTTTCTTGCATAAATGTTTGATCGTTTTAGGCAAAATTGGACGAAGAAACTGGGCAATGGAGTGTCGGTGGTATGGGCGATCTGCATTTAGAGGTGATTCATTCTCGACTACAAAGAGAATACAAAGTGGACGCTCGGTTGGGGCCACTTGTTATCGCCTACAAAGAGTGTCCCATGATTGATCATAGTACACGTGTGATCGGATTCGGTCGTTTTGTTGGTACAGTTGATGGGACAAAGAAAGGGTTTTTGGCTAGCGTGTCCATTCAGCCCTCGGATCAGATCAAACCACAGGTCAGTGTGTTTGTTGCGTTTGTATGAATGTAGTTCTGACAGATTGTTTTTCATTCTCTTTTCATTGTGTCGGTTGGCTTCTGTCACTATCAATACGAGATTTTGTATTTGAGATCGGTGCCTCGGACTTAACATTCAGTAGTCTGTTGTTGAGCAACCATGATTTTGACACTGAGAAGAGAAGATTAGACCAACCAATTGTTTGCGCCTTCCTTTTCATAATCCAATTTTTCTGTTACATACAGTAATGTAACACTCGTTGATTGCTTCATTATAGCATAGTTATAAGATGAGGATAGTGATATGATTTCATTAGCTGGTTTTTGAATGAACTCAATGTTTTAGAATGATTTGTATCAAAATGTAAAGACTTTATTCGAATGTGAATACTACTCAATTTGTGACCAACAAATTCCCTTCTGTGACTATATTGAATACTTTCTAGTTTGTATGCCAACCATGGAACATGCTTCACACATCTTCCTGTATTCCCAATGGCCGTGGCCTTTCGATTTCAATTTATTCCGCCCCATGTTCTCCCATTGTGTCCCGTAACCGGCTCCCTTTTTGAGGTTACTTAAAGGGTTTTATGTTATCGCTCTGTAGTGCTAGCGTTATCCGAATTAACCGTCCACACTAGTGTATAGTGGGGCTGACACTGTAGACTGAAACGTAACACTTGGTCTCTTGCGCTATACTGGAGGAAGCTTTTTTGGTCACCTTAAGCTGTGTCGAGTTACGGAAACGTGATACAGTGAAATGCGAAAGTGTTTTGGGAACATTTTAAATGGAAAAGGTGATGTGCTGATATTTTTGGGTAGCTGTTCTGGCACCTACTCACAGACCGTGGATTTTACTCCCTGGCATGCATGGGGATGATGGGACCCAACTGAGTCTTTCCAGCTGTTCATCACTGGGCTCAACCGTTTGTTTAATATATACGCGAAAAAGAAGTCAAAGAGGAACGCACGCTCATACTTTTTGTTACTTGACGCACAGTCAGCCTTCCTGTTCGATTTGTTCTTCAGTCGCACACAAAATACATGTTCATGGTTTCCAAGTGAAACAAGAAACGCAATGTCAGTCTCAAGTGAGATCTAAATAGCGCGTTGCCTACATTTTCACATTTTCAAAGGATGTCTGCCTAGCTATAACGGAGTCTCTACAAACGTGCACTGCTACTAGTCTGATTGCCAGTGGCGTATTCGTATCCCTTTGACTTTTAGACTAGTATCTACTTTGAACGATTTGAAGCGATTAAAGTGTACTACTGTGGTCCGCCTGTTACGGCTATTTAGTTAATTGATGACACATTTCGCATCAGACAGTCTGTTCCTTCACGTGGCGACCCTTCCATTCTCGATGAAGTTTTGCTGGCATACTTAGGCTCACAGCAGACTTATGCATCCAAACCTTCTTCTAGTTTGAATGGGAGTGCCAAAGATTTTTTAAAATCTTACTAATCCGTGTATAATCGCGTTGTCTGGAAAACTCGCCAAACGGTTTCTAACAGTCTGATGTGTTCCACTTCTGAAGGCCGTCTTTGTTAGAATATAGGCAAATATATAAATCTGGCGGTTGCCACACATGAATTACGGTGTTTGTCTGGTTGCAGTGTGGACAATACATTTGGATAACACTGAAATCGAATTGCTGTCGTTTTGATCTGTAAAAGTTTTTGATAACAACTTTGATGGGTTTTACCTGACCATTGCTTTGCCGGTGGTAAGAGGTTGTCCGAGTTTTAACGACTAAACACTCGACACAGTCCACACACCACAGTGCCTTCGAAGGTTGCGCCTCTGTCAGAGTGGTACCTACGATTCAATCCGGTAGTCCACTGTTATTGTGCCCACCTGTACCTTGGGCGTGGTAGCGTACCGTTTTACAATTCAAACAGCCAGCACGAGAATGTAACGTTTGTCCCGGGGTGTTTCTGGAAAGGGACTCATAAGGTTCATTTACACTAATTTGTTTGGATGGATCGCAGTCATTGGCTGTAGAGTCACGTGGTTAAAGGGGTTTAGATTTTTTAGTGGCACGCGACTGGCAGTAATTTATTCCATCTGTCCGTTGATGCGACTGTGAAAATTGCTTTCGTGCTGCTGCTTCTAGTTTATTTATTCTAACGTGTCTCAGTTCCTCATGTAGGTCTGCAAATACCTGTTTGATAAGAAGCTAGTGGTATAGGGATTCTTCCAGTATGTAGTTATCCAGGCTTGAAAAACAAACCCCCTACCTCTACAATATTTTCTCACAAAGCTCATGAGCATCGAGTCTCACAGCTTTCACTTTCTATTTTTTCCATGTTGATCTATCGGCAGTTAAGCATCTGTGTGAACCACTGATGTATTGCTGTCTATGATGATGATGATCTGTCGCATTCGTCCACCCTTTAGCGAACACATGGTTGCTATATTAATGTCAGAATTGCTATGCAAAACCACTTTTTAAGTCAGGTCTTTGCAAGATCCAGCTGACATTCCAACAAACTCAATGAATTCATCCCGACGGTTACCTTTAATGGGAGTCCATTTGTTATGGTGAAACTGTGATATCATGCCTGTCTAGTAGTGGCGGTAGTTGTCACATTGGCACCTTGAACAGACGTTGCACTCCTGTTCACTACCGTGTGGTGGCAAAAACATCGCTGTTTCAACCAGTTCGTTCATCATCATCATCAT